>JAODAC010005031.1:0-31948 GCA_027575185.1 Mimaenictus wilsoni
TGAGGTTAGGTGAGGTTAGGTGAGGTTAGGTGAGGTTAGGTGAGGTTAGGTGAGGTTAGGTGAGGTTAGGTGAGGTTTGCTTAAGTTAGTGTAGGTTAGGTTAGGTTAGGTTAGGTTAGGTTAGGTTAGGTTAGGTGAGATTAGGAGGGGTTAGGTGAGGTCAATTGAAGTTATGCGAGCTTATATAAGGTAAATAAGATTATTAATTAATATGAGATTATTATAAACTTTTGATGAAGGTATGTGAAGTTGGGTTAGGTATAAATAGGTTAAAGTAGCATATGAGAGGTTAAATAAAGTTAGTATAGGTTAGGAAAACAGTATCAATAAATTAAATGATATAATATCAACGCGAGGAAGTTTGGAATCAATTAAATCATACGCATTGGAACAATATTCAATTGTTTATCAATCGCGATGAATAGCCGTAATTGGCCATAAAGCCCCCGATTTTAATTTATTCACAATTGCATCGTGCGCTAATTAAACGCGCGCTACAGAGAGGCGGCGGCAGCCGAAGCGCGTTGGCAGGGAGATGCCGCCTCAGGCTAATTGCAACTTCCTGATATAAATAAATAACGATATTTATAGTCGCGCTGGCGCTGGCGTAATTAATTCCGATAAGGCAGTGAGCATGCCGTGCACGTCCGGTCATTTTACAGGCATCCATTCGGCGTTTAGTGGTGGCATGCGAACGGGCAGGGGTGGGTTGGGCGGTTGGGCAGAGGCGGCAATGTCGAGTGCGAGGCGGTCGCTTTGTCACCGCTTAGCGAAAAGGGTTGAAAGCAGCATTGGGGGGGGGGGGTAGTGGCAGGCAATGCAAGGATGTCATAATGCAGCCAGCACGGCCAGCACGCGGCACGTCCGCCGGTGGCAGTGTGATTCAATTATCATCACGTTGCGGGCTAACTTTCAGTTGGAATTAAAACCGAAAGAAACATTTTGGGATGGGCGACACGGTGGATCAACGCAGCCACCCCGAGTAGCGTCGAGTGACTTAGGCACTCACTGTTTCAACCTCGTCTATAGACACTCCTTTATCCTTAGATAAATTCCGGAATTTAATCTTCGGCGGACTGCAGATTAGAAAGTGGATAATCCGCATATATTTAATTCGAATTTATCGAAAAGCACAAGCTAAAATAATGCCTTTTATTAATTCGCTTAAACGTGAACGAAACGGGAAAATCGAAGGGGGAGAATTTTGCAACGGTAAAAATACAGAAACGCTTGGAAACCAAAGAGTTAATATTTGCGAAATCAATAAGTACAGTTCATGATAATTAATTTACGGGGCACTAATTTTCATTTAGTATTCATTAAGTTAATAGAAACTTGAAATTAAATCAAGCAGAGTTTTTAAAGCAGAATTTTATGAGGTAATAAGTTCTCAGACTTTCTTAGATCTTTTATATTATGAGTGGGAGTTCGTTAATTGAGATATCTAAAAGCTTAATTAGATTGTTGACAAGACTTTTTAAGCAAAAGCTTTTTGACTTCAATCTTTGAAATCAGAACTTTTTGTTTAGTTTATTAACGATTTATGTTGACTGACATTTAATTTATGATCGATTTGGCATATTATTGAGAAAATGCGAATTTCCTACCTTTGAATATAAAACTATGCCCTAAAATATAATAAATATTGCATTATTGCTATAATTACTGAACTTTTGTTAATATATAGAAAAAACCTAAGTTTATTCATATTATTAAAATACAACTGTTTCTTTTTTCTGTTATTAGTGTTTTCCAGAACTATTCTAGGACTGTCTGTTTACGTAATTATAGTTATAAAGTATTTATAAATATAGTTACAAAAGAGCTTAATTAGAATATCTACAACGATTTCCAATTTTGAAGAATCGAGGATTTACTACATTCAAATTCCAACACTGGCGTTTATAAATGCAAGTTGGATATCTGATTTTTGTCGTGGGAACTAGTTATTTAAGTTGTTTGGTATAAAATAGTCTAATTATATGATCAACAAGAAAATTCTATATAAAAGTTAGGTACCTTAAATATATCCTTGAGAAAATGCTACTTTTTCTTTGGTATCCGTCAGAGCTATTTGTTGTCTTCGATTTGATTGGGATTATCGATTGCAAAGGCAGAGAAGCGTGCGGCGAAAGAGTGATTTCCGGCTGGCAATGTCTCCCAGCATCCAACGCGCGGTTAGATATCCGGTTACAGTTGGGAACTTGATAAGGCGACATCAACGATGCTTGAAAAGTGTGATCGAAATAAGAAAAAAAGACAATTTTCCTTCTCCTAGACAAGACCTAATTATGATTAGTCCTATGTAACTAGATACTTAAAGAAAAGCTACGATTTCTATGTTTCCACTTTATTGTTTCAGCATGTTTTGATTATTTCCCTCGGCGCTCAGTGCCGATTTGGCACGTTGTACAAATTCAGCCTGCGTTGATTTAAAGTCGTTTCCTCGCGCGTTGCTCTCGCAATTTCCGTTTGCTTTCCACTATCAGCACACCCACGCATTCGATACCAGTCAGCTCAACAATTGTGTGTGCGAATGTGTGAAAAATGACTCTGTTTTCATATGTGAATGTATGTGTGTGAATGTTGGAAAACACATTTTGCGCACTGCGAATATTTTACAACTTTAACTTCGCACGTCCTCGAAAGATTGGAAATCCGTTAAGTATGATTGATACGAAGTGACTCAATTTTTCTGAAAGGCTGCGAATTGAAGTCGAATGTTCTCGACACCATCGACGATTCCTGCATTATTTCCCGCTCACGTTTGCACGCGTACGCCGACGAGGCATCGAGCCGCCAAATGAATAATGAAAAAAAAGACGTATATGAAATCGCTATGCGAAGTGATTTCGCATCAACGGCGCGCTGAACAAACTTCAAATAAGATACAGGCGCTCTTTGCATTCGATAGGATTTCAATTACTCTAAGATAAAAGTTTACGGAGATTGAGGAGAGGTGCTGGGCCGCCATTTTTAGTATTTTTTGGCGGGCGAAATTTGCTCGCGCTTGGAAAATTCAAAAACACATAAATTGAGAGTGCGGCGGCGAATTTAGCGTTTCCGGCTTTTGTATGATAGATTAAAGCATAGTTTTGTTTGGCACAAGTCGATGGCAACGCGTCGTAAATCATTTCCATCGTGCGATCCTTTTCATCTCTGGCAGTCGCCGACCCAGGCGCAGTTGCAGACAAAGATTGCTAATTTGGCTGGCTGGCCAACTTCGGCGCGAAGTCGACGTCTTGCAAAAGCGAGATGTCTTTATGTGGGTGTAGGCCACATCCAATGGGATATGAAAAACTCTTTTGCGAGATCGTTTTGCGATTGTATCTCATTGAGAACAGTCCGGGCGTTCAAACCGGATGTTGTGTGATGGAAAATTACGATTATTGTGTTGACGACTAGAATGTGTTGTTTATGAACCACATGAGACAATAGATTTGAAGGTTGTGCTCTGTTAATAAAAATGTTGAAGTAAAATATTAATTTTTTGGACAAATAAGTCCGAATACTATCTTTAATCAGTTGTAGTATCTATTAATGTCATATAAACAAATAAATTACCAAAGAGATTCATATATGGCTTTCAAATAAGACATTTTTGAGTTTTTCTAATATTTTATAAGCATATCTTTCCTATGAATACTTTGAATACGTAATGAGTCAATCTAGAGTTTAATTAGTATGTAGGTCTTAAATTTGGTTCTAGCATGAATATTTCTTAGTAAAGTCTAGGAATACCAGGGTTAGAGACTCACCAGATTATCACTTAATCCTTAGATCATCTAATAATCGGCTAATTGCCATAATTTCGATTTTTTTGAGGGAACGCAATTCGAATAAAATTTCATATATACCGAAAGATCTTCTGTACGCTGCGTATGGAAACCAGGATTTTGCAGTATACTTGCGTTAAAATCGTTAGGAGCTGTTAGGTATGTACTTTTCCATTGGTATTATTATTAAGATCTTTATTATTAATATTCATAAATTAAGAAGACAAAGGACGTGTGAATAATCGTTTTCTAAAACAAATGAAAATATTCAGAACGTTACTCGCGTGTAAACGTCTACTGATCCACTTCCTTTAACAGCAGCGTGTTCAAAATCGCCGTTTCCACGCTTGTATCGTTATATACTATACATTTCGCGATATGTAAATTATTAAATAAGTCTCACACAATATAGGCAACTCAATATTCGTTAATCTAAGATTTTGCCATAAAAAACAAATCATTTTTAAATCGCCGGAATTTGATGGATTTTCTGGTAGGTATTACTAAAATTTCTTAGTTTTTTCTTCTGTGTGACGACTTTCAATGTAATAAAGAGTGATACATTGAATTTTCAATATTAATAACATTAATAATGTTTCGTTTCTCATGAAGGATTGTCGATACATCCATAGAAAGGTAAAACATAATATTGCTGAAATTTTATATATAGTTACACAAAAAGCAATGTTGTCGGTACTTAAATTATCTTCAAGCTACACAATACACATCAATCTTGTTTTATTTATAATCATTCCTTGACAACAAGATGCCTTCCTGATAAAAATATGTTGTCTTTGTCTTCTATGGAGTAGGAATTCCTCATAGTTGGACCAATAATTAATTCGAGGCCTAGAAATTCGTAAGAACGAAGTTCGCATGACTAGTAGGAGCATCTCTTCTTCTTCCTTTATCCGCCACTCTCCCGGCTTCTAAAATAGAAGTTTATATCACTAATTTCAGATATTGTTCGATATACAAGTACGTTAGTGATATGCGCACATTTCGATGAGAGTTTATTTTGTTAAAATCAAAGTTGCAATGGACTAACAATGATTACCATGATAGTTCCTCTAGGCTAAAACTATAAGTTCTTTTAAACATCTTGATTAAAATAAAGTAATTGATTGAAACGTCTTCGTTTTTTTTTTAATTCAATGTGTTTGCATTTGAAATGATATGTAAAGTTATATGTCTTCAAAAACAAGTTAAAGCTGCAAATTACAACATTGTTGTAAACATAAACAATTTTATGACAGCAGCAAATCGATATATCCTGTTAAAAATCCAATTTTCGAGGGCTACTCGCGTGGGCTGGCATAGCTGGAAGAAAGAAGTAAGCAAGATGCGTTTTGGATCTTCGTGATCCCAATAGATTCGTCGAGCGGTACGCACGTCACTTCCTTAACTCATAAAACAATACCAAAGTCGATCCGAGCACGTCCGCCAGCTTCCAAAATTGTCTCTGGGTTCGGAGACTATCTCTACGCACACAAACATCGACACATTGCTGGCGGAGGATGGTTGCGAGGGTGGTTGTGGCGTCGGTCTGGAGTGCGGGCACCAGTGGGCGTCGCCGACGGTGTGAGCTGTTCCCCCGGAATCGAGTTCCTGCATGTTGAGTGGAATTGTGTCGGCCCAGCAGCAGCAGCAGAAGCGCTGCGGTTGGTGTCGCGCCGTCGGTTGTTAGTGCCATCGTCCGGGTGCTCTCCACTTAACTGTTTATGGTGCGCGTAAACCCTCAGCAAAGAGGTCATCGAAGGCCTAGCCAAGTTCCATACACGGCTGGTAACGAGACGTACTCGACTCCTCCAACTTCGACTCATGTTTCAATAACGCCTCGATTTTTGCCCCCCATATATCCACGGGATTCGGGCACGTAATACACCATCATCCAATTTCGAGTAAGAGTTGTCTAGGTTTGTCTCGGTGGCTGCACAGCATGTGCTGTTTCTTTTTTTATGTATACCCGTATACCCGGCCGGAAAATCAGAGCTTTTCATAACGACCTAATGGCTTTTGAATGGCTTAGCGTTCGGCACGTATTTTTTCCGCCGTCTGATGCCTTTATAAGTTTTGCCACCGAGCAAACCGGAGACTCGGCTGGCAGCTGGAAGAACGCGAACATGGATTAAGTCTGCTTCGAGAGGACGACGCCCGCAATGGCGCACATTTGTTTGCCGATTTGCCACTGCTTGTTATGCTCATCCGACGTCATAAATATCACCCGCAATGTACACTGAATTCCGATACAAACTACTCCCTGCGACAGTCCTCGAAAAATGGGAAGGAACAAGAGGACAACCGAAACAAATCGACCGAGATTTGTTACGACTCGTACGAAAGCCAAACACGAGCTCGATTCACGGAATTAAAAAGGCGGATAGAGTTATTACACATTTGGTCTAATTCTAATTCCTTGGTCATTAAGAGACGGAGAAATATTTCACTAACAATAAATAGGGACACTTTCTTCTTGTACTACGAGGATTGTGAGAAAAGTGAAGTACGAAGTATGAAGGGTTCACATTCCAGAAGCTTCCAGTGGAACATTTGAAAGATTGATTGCTCTTTGTATGAATTGTAGGAACCTTACTTTTCGTAAAACCCTCGTTGTTAACCTGACGAACTTTATGTTAGTTTCTATCAAATATACATGGTCATCTCTTGCTGATTCTGTTCCTATGGGGTTCATATGACTGAAAATTTCCATGGAATAATTGAAAGAATGATTCCTATTTGTAAATATTGTGGGAATCTTATTTTTCGTACAACTCTCATAATTTACACGGTATTTCCAGGTGGTTCTGATTTCTCCGAAGCATGAGTTACCTCCGTCCTTCTTGCTCCAGCCATTGCAGGGCTGATAGGCCTATTTATTTTATATTAAGAGGAAAGCAACGACATCATAAGCAGAGACAGCATGAACAGACCTGAGAATATCAGGAAAATTGGTAAGGCGTAAAGTTCAAGGTGAGGGTAATGCGAAGACTGAGTCCTGACTGTTCATTGGCAAAGGAAAATCCGATAAGGAAAAACGAATGCAACAGAAGACAGTATTACAAGGAAGTATATCATGCTTTGAAGGATCAATCAGTCTCAACATACATTAAATTGCTGAGATTTCGGTGGGCAGACCATCTCATAAGAATACTAGAAGGTAAAATTGATGGAAAGGCCGATTATAAGACCAAGGGAGAGATTGGTGATGGAGTAAACCATGACGCAGTACTGATCCTCAAACTAAGAATTTAAAAGAAAGTGGCACAGGTCATGGAATAATAGAGGAGGAAGCTAAGGAAGACCAATGCCCAAGTTAGGCTCTAGCTCCATGAGAGAGGGAGTGAAGAGGGTTTTGCATAGCGCACTTAAAAGAATGAAATTTAATGCAATTAATAAATGAAAAATTATAAGAACTTTACTTGATGAACTTTCTCAAACCTAAAGCATGAATGATTTCTATTTGTAAAATTATGGGAACCGTACTTTTTGTACAACCCTCTTAGTTTAACTGTCTAACTTTGTATACCTAAAGTTTATTTGTATATTTGTTTATAACATATTCTCTAGTTTTTCTTGTTGGCTTTAATTACTTTGAAGCAATTGTTGTCTTTCACTTTCCTTCTCCAGTTATTGATGGACTGATTTCTCTATATTAGGCATATTTTTTAGAAGATATCTCTTTAATCTTCATTTTAAATTGCACAGTAATTTTTAAATTTACTCCTGCATATCATTTGTATCTGCATGTAATCCTATCTTCTGAAAATCGAAATTTTATGCCAATTCACCATCATAAATATCACCCGAAACTCAATGTGCACCGAATTCCGATACAAACTACTCCTCCCGACAGTGTCTCCGAAAAAAAAACAGGAAAGGAACAAGAGGACAAGCGAAACAAATCGACCAGGATTTACCACCACGATCGCGCTCGTGCAAAAGCCAAGCACAAGCTCCTCGATTCGCGGAATTAAAAGACGGATTGAGTTATTACACTTTCGGGCCAACTCTAATCAGTTAAAGAAAACCGATATCTCTTCGTAACTTGGTGCGCTTAATTTATTCGCCCAGCCCGCCAAAGTTTTCCATTCTCGGGGATGGCACACAGCTAATGTAAAATCCACGACGTCGTCCACCCTTCCATCGAAACGCCAGCAACCTCTACGAATTGGTGAAACACAAGCGGCGAACCAACGCAACGGAAATTGGCGAGTTTCGGCTTGATAAAAACAAGAGTAAAAGTTGTAACACTTACCAATTAATTCATGTGAATGTCTTGTTAAGTCGAATCGATCTGGAAACTTTCCAAAAACAAGCACCTCAACCTCAAACCCTTAAACAAGCCTTGAACAATAGGATTGTCGATGGAGACAATAAGATTATAGGTTTTTTCTCATGCATTACATTTGATTAACTTGGTTCGTAAGTCGAAACATAATTTTTAATCAAACGTTCTTTTAAGAAGATTTTTATCCGTTTTCCTTTAAATTCACAATCGACTACAAATGTGGTTCGTAACTCGAGGTATTTGTATTCAAAAACCTTAGTTTGAAAGTTTTTCTGGAAAAAAACTTAAATAACAAGGAAATGTTGATGAAGACAACAAGATCGCAAGTGTCGTGTGTGAAATTAATTCCCGACTCACACGCTCTAATTTTATTCAAGCCTATCAAGTGTTTAGGCTAGTGCAATTTTCGCAGGAAAATGTTACCGACGGCTGGCATTGCCGGAGTGTGGGGACATAACCATTCGATTTTACGACATTTTGCATGTCATCCTTCAGCGCGGGGTAGAGAGTGCCGAATGTGCGCCTCGGTGCTCGCTCACGCGACCATTATCCTGTTTTCGTTCCTCTCGCCCGTCGATTTTTTTTCGTCTTCGGGCGCTGTGTGCGCTGTTGCGTTTCATCCTTTTACGTATAAAATGGAACAGAATACCCCCGGACTGCCGCAAGACAAGTCAACGTGCGCATGCAGCCGCCACCACCACCATACCGCTATGCCACCGCCACCGGCGCGGCGCACAAAAGGCGCGCGAAATGAAAAAAGGGAAATGATGCTGGCGTAATGGATTCTGCGTGAAAGTATCCAGCGGGATAATCTGATAATGCCTGAATATGTATATGCATACAATAAATACTGAGCAATATGCCTTGGAGAATTTCTTCCGGCGCGCAACGACAATGCGAGGCATGCGATCTTTTCGATTATAGTGGATGCGAAGATTGTAACATTGCATCGCACAAGTGTGTGCTCCTGGAATTTCTCGGAAGAATATGCCCGCATAGACGAGAAAACAAAACCTTTGAATTCAATTTCATGACCTGAAATATTCCGTTGGTCTTTCGTTATGGAAATATTCATATATTTGGAGGAATATTTTGTTTTCTTGTTTCTTACTTATTGGTTTATCTGTTTCTCAGTAAGAAATTAAGGGTAGAATCTCACTTACCAGGTCAAAATGTTGCCGTTGCGATATTGAACCATTCCTCGAACGTTTTAGACACATCTTGAATATTTTCCAGAAATATATTGAAACTGCTATGCGGAAGGTCCCCGGATCGAATCCCGGCGGATGTAGAACAAAATGCATTTTCTTTTAATCAATAGTATTAGTCACACATATTACTAATTACAACGAAAAAGCATGAAAATAAATTAAAGGCACGCCGCGGTCGTGCAGTAAGCCTTTTCTAGAGAGTGTAAGAAGCAAATGCCAGAAATATGAATAGCATCAATACCGCTGCAATATGCGAGAGAGAAAAGGCGCTGTTACGCATTATTTTACGTAGCGGTTTACCTTCCAATAACATGTTATCACTTCAAATAAAAAAGATACGAAGTTAATGTACGAACTTAGATTTAACGAATACGGAATAAGCATCATTCCTTTCTCATTGCCAAAAATTTTACGCTTTAATCGATAATGCAGGTACTTAATAATCGATCAAATCGTACACCTTTAAAATATCATTACGTTACATCAAGATATACGTATTTTTACGACATCCATTATATTCGTTCATTGAAGCGTTTTGCGGTGTGCTTTACATTGAAATACACCCTAAAAGGCGCTTTATTTTAACGCGTTAAATTATTCCAGCGAAAGCATTACGATTTAATTGAGTGCGAACCACATACGGTAATACGCGCTGATTGGCACGCTCCTGCCGAAGGAATACACCAACCTCGCCAACGAAAAGTAATTAATCGCAGCAAGCAGCCAGCGCACGAGTGGAATTAATTGGCATTCGCAAATTACGACACATAAAGCACCGCTGCACTTTGACGCGTACACATATCGGTAATAATCACTAAAATTATTATGCTAAAATATTAATTAATTTCGTGTTTGATTTCAGTATTACATTATTGTGCAGTTTTAATTGCGGTCGAGTGAATAATAATTTTAAAAGTTTACATAGCGAACAGCGCGGAAGCAAAGAAACCGGAAAATTGCACGAAACTTTAGCAGTGCATTTACCTGTTTATTCTTCCGCTTAGGCATACTTTACGTAATATTAATTAAATGTAAGTACTTGAACTTCCAATACATCTCGAGGGAAATTTTTGATATTAATTTCTGCTTGCCTTTATTGAATAGATTGGCGCACATTGGGGTTATGTAAAGGAAATAGCATCGTAAATTTTCGCAGTGCTTCGTTAAAGCTAAAAAATACATGTTTCGCGTCACTTTATCATGAATTTTACCAAATGTGCAATAGAACAATCGATGGGAATAATAGTCCATTAGATAACTTATCTCTTCTGTACTAATAATGAGTAGTTTGAATTTAAAACTTTCTCTATTTACTCAGAGTAATCAGGGACTTTTCCCCTTGCTGATAATATGAAGGAGTGAAATGTATTCAACAGTTTATTAATCAGCAAATTCTCTATTTCATAATTTATTAAACGTGGTTTTGATTAATACTATCCTTCAGGTGCCCAACCATTGTTTGAGGCTTATAGAGGAGGATGTACTGCATTACATGTAAGTGGTCCATATAAGAACTGTAACTCATTGGCAGTGTAATTTTGCTCCACGTGAGAGGCGTGCGCTTCGCGTGAGCACAGAAATCGCAAAGTCACAATGGACAATTTACACTGCTCGCTTCTGGATACACTCCAAAAAAGTGTCGTGCATAAGTTGGAGAGTAATAATCTATATCCC
This sequence comes from Mimaenictus wilsoni, assembly GCA_027575185.1. Classification (NCBI taxonomy): domain Eukaryota; kingdom Metazoa; phylum Arthropoda; class Insecta; order Coleoptera; family Staphylinidae; genus Mimaenictus; species Mimaenictus wilsoni. The sequence continues at coordinate 10,950 of JAODAC010005031.1, forward strand.
ATTTATTACTTAATTACTAACTTTCTCCCGGCCCGATCCCGGCCGAGAGGTCACCCATCTAAGACGTAGCTACGTCCGACGTTGCTTAACTGTAGTGGTCTAACGAGTACCCAGCTCCACAATGCGGCAAGCCGCCGCTTATACCATTTAATAGACTATATAAGAGGGAATATATTGATATATAACTCATTGAATACATTCGTGTACTCGGGATACATTTGGATAACTCGGTGTAAAAAATAAAAAAGTTAAGTAGTGACTACTGATCATAGCTGATTATTATTCAATCCGATAGGACTATTTTCAATATGATCAAATTCGTAATAAAGAGACGCTAAATGTGTAATTCTATTCGGACTCGCGGTGCTGTGTCGACTTATGACGCTTATTTCTTGAAATTGCCCCAACTGGTGGTCGATGTAAACGACTATTTAAGGTTTGATTACACTGGTGATGCTTTTCAAATCGCTAAACGCTGTTGCTCGCGTTCAGTGCAGACCGGATGCGTTTGCCATAAGAATGCATAGCAACACATTTCATTGCACCGTTACTAATTTAGTATTTATGGCCATGTGTTACAATATTTTGAAAATTCGGGATTACGACTACATACGAAGAGCAACGTGAAAGTTATATTGTGCTATTTTTTCATGGAAAGTTTCCTAAGCAAGTTCATAAAAGTTGGACGCAGCCGAGTATCGCCCAGATACAGCCGCTGATAAGGTCGAGAATCAAAAATTTATGGTGTGTAAATCCGAAATCAGCGTACGAGGAGGCGGTCGTTGGTGATGGGGAATGGGGTAACAAAGCCGCTTAACTCCGGCGCGGCGCTCACACTCACACTGGCCGGTTTTTCGCGTGTTAGCAGCGTGGCGGGGCGGCAGCGGCGGAGGCGGCGTGTGCGTTGGAAAATAGCAACCATCGCAGCTAATACTCAACATCAATAGATACGACTCGTACATGCATAATACCTCCGGAGTGCGCTCGGGGTTCGTTCGGCGAGGTCAAAGTATACATAATGAGCACACGGTTCATGCGTTCTTCCTGGCAGCCGCCGCCAACCGCTGCTTGCCGCCACCAACCCGGCGCTTCGTTCGCAATGTTGGCTTTACGTTCGGTCGCAATGTTTGGTTTACCGTGTGCTCACATACACACATTCCGTCCAGAAATGCCTGCCGGGCACAGATTGTCGGCCTCTTTGCGCACTCCAGCGTGGAACTTTTAACGCGCAAAAAACCCACTTGTTTTAAAATTAAAATATTTAAATTATATTTGTTTATTAATTCTGTTTTTAAGTTTAAAACTATACAGATTTAGTAAATGTTGTTCTGGTTAATCGTTGATTTTTTGATGTTCCCAATCTATACAATGTTTTCATTAGTGCGGATTTTTTTATTTATTTATTGGGCTGATTATTAAAATAGAAGTGTGGCGGTCACTGACCCCAGTTCCCACCCAAAGAAGTGATATTACCAACACCACAGAAGAATTCAGCTATCTTTTGGTACATTCGTTTCGGTAGCGTAATAAGAAATATGATTAAAATGATGATAGAGACGAAATGACAATTAGACTGTCTAGCTTAAAACTGTAGACAAACAGCTGAATGTTAAAAGAACACTTCCTCCGTCTCCTTGTCTATCTCACACTCCTTTCTCTCTTCCTCTCTCTCTCTCTCTCTCTCTCTCTCTCTCTCTCTGTCTCATTCCTTTTTCTCTCTCCCATCACCGTGAAATGCGATTTTTTAAAGATAATAATAGTAACAATTATACTTACAAATATATAGAAGCAACTTTGCAATATATAGAATTATTTCGCAGGAAAGTTAAATTCTAATGCCGATTAATAAATGGATTGCTCTGATATTTAAAATAGAAGAATTCAGCTATCTTTTGGTACATCGTATGATTCAGTATCGTAATTAGAAATAGGCTTAAGACTGTAGGTAAACAGCTGATTGTCGAAAGAATTCTCTCTCTCTATATATCTTTCCCCCTTCTTTCCATCTCTCTCTATCTCTCTTTGACAGTAAAATGCGTTTATTTTTACATTTTAATATCAAAGATTATTCTAAACTGATTATCACGTTTTTCTGTGGTCTGATATAAAACGCTAGACAGGCTCAAAAAAAGGAACGATGAGCACGTTGTCAAGACTTCCGGTAGGCGGAAATTGGGTGCTATGTGTATCGCCATCAAGTATCTCCACTCCCATCGATACGTATCAGCTCAAGCTATCGCTGGACGATATCCAGCCACCCCCGGCCTCGCTTCACTAGCTTCTAGGTAAATTGAAGTTTACCCGGAGCCTCCCAACATCGCATCTAATTTCTGCACTGCATTCATTTTCCCTGAAAAAAAATGCGAAACGACATAATACGCGAAAATATTCCCGTCAACTTCACCTCGTCCGGATGATTCCGACGTTTCAAACATACGCAGCGTCCCTTTCTCCAACGTTTAGATTTCCCTCGTACTCCTTCTCTTCTCAAGCCTCCCCGGGTTCCCAAAAAAAAAACCGGAAACGTGCATGTTGGCGACGGCTGTGGGAAAAAATAGGACGGAATGTTTGTGTTTGCACGCATGCTGCGAAAGTGTCCGACCTCCACTGAAACCGCTCCGTAATAAATTCGGTTATCGGCGGTGAATTCGCGCTCTGAGGGTTATTTTCCCGACGGCGGCGACACGACGTAATAAAGATGAATTTCAAAATTTATTACCTACGCCTCTATAAATCAATTCCGTGTTTAAACATCGTTATTCACCTCGCGGTTTACTTGCAGTACGTTTGTAGGTAGGTATTTGCCAGAGTGTTGCAGCTGTCCGGTACCAACATAAACTTTAGTCAATAGTCCTAGACTTCAGGAAATATTCTTTCAAGATAATACTTTCAAGAAAAATGAGAAAATCCTTTATTTCTACTTTCGCATTTTAAAGTACTTTATATTTCATATTATTAGTAATTAATTCTTCTTCTGCTTCTTGTTTAGCCATTTTACCTGTTCCTTCTTCAGTCTGGGTTTAAGTAGTCACTCTATCCCTTACGAGGTCTTCCCAGGGATATTTTTCCACGTGGCGATTTGTTTCGGGCTATTCGTACTATTCTTGTTTCATTCATTCGCCCTATGTGGTCGTTCCATTCGAGTTTTCGGTTTTTGCACCATTACACAATGTCTTCTATGTTGTCTCTTCAATGTCTTCAATGTCTCTTCGGATGTCTTCATTCTTTATCCGGTCTTGAAGAGTTTTGCCCTCTATGTTTCTCAGTATTTTCATTTCTGCTGTTCTGAGTAGTCTCTGGGTAGTTGACGTATCTGCACGTGTTTCAGCTGAGTACGTCAGGACTACTGCCTTATATATGTTCACTTTAGTTTCTTTTCTTCGTGCTTATTGTTCCATATCGTATTTCCTAGGCATCTTGATATTCTCAGTCCCTTTTCGACATGTGCTGCTACTTCCTTGTCCACTCCTGTGTAGCTTGAGATGCTTATACCAAAATATCGGAATTCTCTCACTTGTTGGATGATTTTGCCATCTACTTCCTATTTGCACCTTAACGCGAGTGGTGCTATGACCATGCACTTGGTCTTATCTGTAGCTATCTCCATATTGACCGTTTTGCTGGCTGAGTTAAACTGGTGGATCATACGTTGAAGGTTATCTGCGGTGACTGATATTAACACGGCATCGTCCGCAGAACATACGACCTTCAATTCTTTCTCTCCCATTTTATATCCTCTGCACTTTCGGACATTGATTATGTATTCCATGATGAGGTTAAATAGGGTCGGGCTAAGGGAATCACCTTACTCCTGTTCTTACCTCTATTGTTTAGTAATTAATAATGAAAGGAAAGTCTTAACTGAACCAAAAACCTCACTCAACAATTTCTCTCAATATTCTAGGAATTGCCACAAATTGGTTTCCAGAAATCCTTTTTCAGTACGTAAAATAAATACTATGTTCGATTTTTAACTTTCCATTAAAGCCTAGAAGAAAGAACTGGCAGCAAAGTCGTTTAAAAGTTTCCAGCAGCAACATTGACCGCTCGCACTAGTGCAAGGAAAACCGTTAGGAAACTCTACTACACGCGGACAACGTGTAAGAAATATGAGACTAATAATTTTTCGCCCCGGGGGCCGGGACATTTCGCTTTCAGCGTATTATAACTTTTAATAACTGTTTCATTTTTTACAAGTTCTCCGCACAAATTTCCACAATAGCGAGAATCAAATAATGTCCACTCCATTTTCCTACATTGTGACATTGTGGTTCTCGGTTTTTCTCAGGTAGAACATTAGGTGAAAGATTTTGTGAGAGCACAGGTTTGGTTTGTGACCGTGGGTATTTATGATTGTGCAGTCGTCCAACGGTATTGCGCACGTGTCGCTGGTCGCACGTGTTTGTTTTCCCCGGGAGGTGTTTCGACGTTTCTGCCAGTGCCGTTGACAGCGCGAGCAGATGCAAGGATTGAATACCAATGCAAGTCTCACAGGTCGTTTATTTCACGCTGGTTTTTCCACCGCTCGGGAAGCACCGTACGACGGGAACACTTTCTTTAACATGTGCATGAGGAAATATGAACTGCAAAAATCTGCGCTGCATTTCCTTCTTTATTGCGTCAAATTTTTCTTATGCATTATTAATAAATGTATCTATATTTTGTAACTTTGTTTCCTCTTATCAAAAATTCCTTAATATAATATTTCCATCACATATTTCATTTTTTGTACATTTTCACTCATTAAGAGTGCAAGAATGTCCAAATAAGTCGCGCAGTATTATACCTCCAGAGGCATGGAGAGGCGGAACATTGGGGTGCCTGACCTGCAGTCGCTCTGATCCACACGGAGCTGTAGAGCATTCCTTTATAGTGGCGAGGTGGATTTACGCACCTCCATAGAAGTTCCAGGAGGGGCGGAACATTAAGGTGACTGACTCCGAGTCGAGTGTATTTTGATGCTAGCACATAACATGCATTTTCCCAATATCTACTATTTTCACAATTCTTCACCTTTCCAAGTTCTATATATTATCAAATTGAATTTTTCCTATATTTTCCCATCTGAAGAAAACTGTTTGATGTGGTTAAAGACATTTCTGACAATAATTATTGCATACAGAAGCGACTGTCGTATTGGTTGGAAAAGAAATAAGCGCCGAAAATTCGGCGCTGGCAAATTCGGAATCCCGGCGCCTCCGCCGCGACGTGGGTGATTGGAAAAAGGCGCGATGATCAAAAGGAAACATTTATATACGCGATCGGCTTGAGTCGAGCGCGGCGGAAGATTACTTCCCTCCCATTGGAATGTAAATAATTACATAATCTGGCTGACTGCAAGGCGCGCAGTAAATCCACGTCGTTCCCATTGCCGCCCCCCGACACGAGACGATTTAAACATGCCTTATACACATACCGTGTATGTGCCGTATACACATACTTACAATGTGTATGTGTATATGCGTGTACGGTTGGTTGTGAGTGTATGTTGCATACTGCTTTTACATTTTCCAACCAAATGTGTATCTGTCTGAACAGTTGTACATTTGAGGCATTTTTTATTCATTTTTGTGGAAAAATATTTTTTTTCACATTTCCACTTTACTTTATTTCGATAACTTTCTATGGGTTCCTTTGGAAGCTATCTGATAGAATCTGTAAGAAAGTAAGATATTTCCTCTTCAGAATGTGTTTTCTGAATCTTAGGGAATTGCTAGTTTCAGACACATTGGAGAAGAATGAAAGTATTAATTTCTGAAAGACAACGTCAATTTTATAATCTGTCTGAGGCTTAAACTATTTTAAGGTCTTTTTTTTGATTATCTGTGGGAACGATCTGATTTGTCAGTTCAGGTTTAAGTATATCGGATTGTTATCATGTTTTTATCCTTCTGTAACCTAAGGATCAGGAGGAATTTTTACTTCTAGCGCTTATATTTCTATTAAGGATTGGAATATATTCTTTACTATATTTTTAGGAGTCTTTTCATACCTTCAGAGTTTTCGGAGGGGCGAGGCGTAGAGGTGAGTGACGCGAAGTAGAGATACCTTGGCGATAGTGTGGCGCACTAGCCTTTATATTTTTGTCAAAGATTAAAATATGTTTTTCAGAATTCTATGTTTATGACTTACTTGCTACATTTAGGAATTCTTCTGTTCAGGTTTGATCAAGTTAACTTATTTCTGGAATCTATAAAATAGGAGGATATTTGTCCATGTGAATGTGATTTTCAGAATCTTAAAGGACTACTAGTATGTCAACCTAGTAGAAATTTAGATTTTACACTAACCAGAAGATAACCTATGAATTGCAGTTTCATAATCTGTGGGAATATGCTAATTCTATGGGAGAGATCATAATTTACTGTTTAGGAAGATTTTCCTGATGGTTAGTCTTATCAATGCTTGTATTGTCTATAGTAATATCAAAGACTGGAATATATTATAACAAATTCTATATTTTAGGATTTACAAACTTCCAGAGTAGTTATCGGAGGGGCGTTATGCTGAGGTAATAGATCCAGAGGCCTATATGGTGCAGCGTTGTAGCTTCATAGTGATTTGACGAATTATTGTTTATATTTTCACTCCACCAGAGTAGTTCTTGGAGGGGAAATACGCTGATGGGGCTGATCCATTGGCCGTGATACAGTCATTTGACGCTCATATTTTTATCAAAAATTGAAATGTGTTCTACTTTAATCTTCATGAATTTTGAGAAATATTCACTGCAGAATTAATATCTGATTGATGATGGTAATTTACAGTGCAAGATTTATACCGTGCAGAAAATTGAAACAAAATCGGAATATTCTCATCGAAAATTAAATTAAATCAAATATTTTTCCTTCCAACATTCTCTTTCCGATAGAAATTTAACAATTTTCTAGCACATCCAGAAGCAATAATGAAAATATTTCATATTTTCAGAAAATTCCCTAGTTTCTAACTCGATTCAAACATTAATAAAGCGAAAAAGGTTCAACACGAGATTGAAATATTCATCAGGCCTTCGGATGGGAAGAAAGTCGCGCTCAACAGGTTCTGATTGCATTAAAATCAAGCTTCCGGTTGAGCGGTCGCGATCAGAGGCACGGCGACGCAACGAGCTGAAGGAAATTTTGCAATTAGAATGCTGGTACGTTCAACCATCTCAGCCGGGAATGTCAGTTGCAAACTGCTACCAATCGCTGCCAAAGTGTTTTGATCGTGTTCGATTTAGCGTAAATATATTTACCAACTAGCCGAACGTATTTCACTCTCGACGCGCGTGGGCTAAAAAGTGTCAATTTGAGTCATGTTTACATCGGCATGCCTCAAAATATAAAAAATAAAAATACGCCTTCCTTTCGACGTGTGAAATGATCCGCAACGAGTACACGCCAATGTCGATTGACAGTTGCAGATATGTTGGTTATACCCTAGCCGGAAGCGATCCTATTCTTGCAACTCGCACAAAATTTTCGTTGGAAATCATTCAAAAATGACACTTTGGGATTTCGGCTGACTGGCAAAATTTTGCATAATTGCATCCATATTTGTGGAAAATATTTGTGTAGGAGATTTTCTTCGAGAAATTTGTTTATTTTAAAGATATTTTATGGTAACTTTCAAACCTATGATTTTTAATGTTGGTTTTTTATTTGTACGTGTTTTACATAATTTTTTCTTTTAAATGTCGAAGAAAAATCAAATGTTTAAAGAGAAAATATAAGAAAGATACGCCGCCAACATTTTTTTAACATGTGCAGGAGGTAATATGAACAGCAAAATTTGCACTGCATTTCTTTCTCTATTGTAGTAAATATATTTAATACTTTATTAATTAGTATCTTTACTTTGTAAGTTTGCTTTCTCACATCAAACATTCCGTATTGACTCACCTCCAGAGATCTAACGTATATTATTACATGAATGTTCTTATAATTTACTTTTTTTTTCTCTTCCCCTTTTTCTACTTTCACATATCCTAAAGATTAACAAATTGACTTTTTTCTATATGACGATGTTAAATTACCACGCAGAAATTATATTATACTGAAATCTGACATAAATTTAGAGACTAGTTTTGAAAATTTAATGATCTGATTTCAAGTGATTTCAAGTCCAGGAGTCTGAACGAACAAATTCTTTTTCAGTCGATGGAAATACGTATGAACAGGATTTTGCAGAAGAAAATTTTAACTTTGTGTTACCCTTGCAGAGCTGAGGTATATTTACACTCCTCCAGAGTAGTTCCTGGAGGGGCGAATCATCGAAGTGACTGACCCGGAGACAAGGACAATGTTCTATTGTATCCAGATATCAATGCCAAAAGACAAACACATGTTAAACTCTTAAAAGAGATAAGAAATCGCCAACATTCGCTCATTATTATTAATTTTATTTACTCTTAAACTACATTTCCCTTTGTTTCTGGATGGTTTTATAACAAACTGATTTATCATTATGATATAGTATTTTTATTTATCGTTTGCATTTTCAAGAGTTACAAGTATTTTTTAGTCGCTTTTTATTTCTCTTTATGTAAAATTAATTCCATTTTAATCTACAAATATTTGAATACCAATTTTCCAGTTGCAACATAGTTTATATCGAAATAATATGCATTTTAAAAATCATTACGCAAAAGTAAAATTATAAAAATTCTACAAACACCCGGAAAAAACGAGGTGAAAAAATCTACATATGTTATTGCATGTTTATTTATGCATGGATCGAATGGATCGAAACACACGCGGAGCGACAATTTTTCCAGGCGTAAATTGCACGTCTGGCTCATAAATGTTATTATTTTTGCATTCGCTGGGAAATTTAGGCCTACCATCATGCAGAACCGAATCACTATATAATTTGCCTCTCTTTTTTTAGCATTGAAACAAAGGGGGTTAATGATGTTAAATGAAAAATTCGCTGAAAAATCCCGCATTTCAGTTATAGAAAATCCCCATATGATGGTGAATAATGCGGGCCTGCCCGGTTACAAGGATTGCATATGTCGCGCACGCGAAATTATGTGCAGTTAGCGTCATTACACAAATAAATTCCGATTTGTGAATGCGTTGGCACAACGCAGTGCGTCCGTTTTCGTAATTTATCGATGTAAATTGAATCGGATTAAAAGTGTCTGTCAACCCTAAAAATTTTTTGGATTACTCGAACATGTTGCAAATATGCTGTGCAAAAATGGTTTTAATTATATATAGTTGTTTAATATTGGAAAATATGAAATGCATGTGATATATTTTTTAAATTTTGTTTTAAGGTATCAATGTAATTATAATAATGTGTTTAAATAATGTTTTTGCTGATTAATCTGTACAGGTTGAGAGTCAAAATGGAAATCAAGAAGAAGAAGATGAAGAAAAAAACTGTCAATAAATAAATTCCAAGGTTTTTTTAGTTAAAAAATGAAGATATGAATGATTATACTTAATACTATAAAATTTAATCTTCAAAATCGTAAAAAAGACGAACGAACCAATATACTTAATATTTAATTAATTTCACAACTTGATTGTTTCTATATTTAATGAATGATAAGGTAGGTCGAAAGTATCCTAAAGTGTAGCATGTTCGCAGGATGAGTGCAGGAGTGGAAAGAAACGAGGTTGCGGTGCCATCGCGCACGCACTCTCCCACAACCACATCCACATCGCTGTAGCAGGACGCATCCTGCTCGGATATACAAGATTTCTCTGTGTGCGTGCACGTTTCGGGTGCCTGCGCACTGCCGTCCTGCGAATCCTTGCGGACGGTGCGAGAGTGGGAGAGGCTCGGCCCGGGCGTCGCGCGAACGCGCAGTGCTCGCTTCGGCTCTCTCGTAGCAGCAGCAAGAACGCAGGGCCCACCCCGCCGTGCTCTCGCAGCAGGAATCGCCGGCGTGCGTGTGTGATGATACCGGTGCTACTCCTACGCGCGTGTGACGGCGATAAATTTTCGCGCGAGCGACGTGCGACGCATTGACAAACGCAACGTGTGTGCTTGCCTCTTCCTACCGGAGCGCACGCAGCATCGCCACAAGGAACGTCGGCGAACTGATAAGAACGTTGACACGTTGAAACGTTGAATTGCGAATTGTGCAACGGTCGAAAAGTCTGTGATATATTTCAAGTCGAGTGACATCGAGTGACTTAAGTGCGAACGGATAGGATTTATTCAACCTGAACGTGTTTAATTAAAACAAGTGCATCGAAACGATATGATTAACATTATCGCTGCACTCGAGAGGTAGACACCCGAAATCTGCGCTAATTACTCCCGTGGCTTAAACGAGAACCAACTAACCCACAACAAAGCGTTTGTTATTACGTTGAGTGATTGTGTACAATGTGAATCCCGGTATTATGCATCTTGATTGGATTGGGCATATTCGAAGGATGGATAACGTGGATATAATAACTTTTACTTAATATGATCGGTAAGTTTTTTTAGGTTAGTGGTCAAAGAAACCGGTTTAGCTATTAAACAGTTCAAATAGTTTTAATTGCTATATTTCGAAGAACTTCAATTTACTTTCCTTTTAATTTATTGAATCTCACATTTTCACTTTTTATAAAATTCACGGTCCTCTTCTTCGTTTTTGTTATTTTTGATAAATTTTCTTACTCAAGTAAGGTTATAAAATATGGCAGTATAATGATTTATTTACTTAGTTTTATTACTGTTTACGACACATGTAGACGTATTTAATATTGTAATCAATATTTACTGCATCAATTTATCAATGTTATCAATATTTAATACAGAGTTATAAAAGTGGAAGACTTTGGTGGATGCGCCGGGTTTCTATATAAAAAAGACATGTCCGATAAGAAATGCCACATTTTCATGAAACTAAAGTCGTTAATAAGCGATTGTCACAATGATCCAATATTCATAAAGTTTAGACGTTTTGTTCGATAACTTTCTTTTGTCTTTAGGAAGATAACTTACAATTAGATGGATAACATGGTTACAATAGTATATGCATCATATTTATACTAACGTCGTTATCAATGTCGTTTCGGGTATAAAAATGATTCAGTCATGTACTAATATGACTTTATTCTGTTCTGTATCAGTCGCATGCTAAATTTTGGTGGATTCGCCGGAATATTGCACTAAAGAGCTTCAATGAAGTTCAGAAAACATGAAACTAGTATCAAATATACTAAAAATATCGTATATCTAGAATTCATTGTAAAAATATCACATGACTCAGTTATATGTGCTGCTATACATTTTCCTATTGTTTATATATACAACATATTTCATTGTAGTTCTGTTATTATTAACAAAATAAGGCATTGTACGGTCATATTTAGTTCTGCATCCGACGCACAATTATGCAGTCAGTATACGAACATCAATAGAAGTAAGTTTTGGTGAATGCGCCGGGATATCGCACTGATGGTTGTTCGGAAAGTATGAGACTCGTGTCATATAGTATCAAAGTGTTGTATGTGTAGATTTCATTATTAAAATATCATGTATATACAATGGCTTTTATTCAGTGTTCTTTTACATTTATAGTATATTTGAATGAAGACTAATTTATACTTGAATATATGAAATTCAACCTTTCATTTAAAATCGCCTAGCGTTTTGATATTGTGTCATACTATTCAATATATTTCTTCTTTGTCATGCAATTTTTAAAACAATATAGTATTATACGACTTTATTCAGTTCTGCATCCGACGCACACTTTTGTAGTCAGAATATAAGCATAAGTAGAAGTAGGTTTTGTTGCAGGCAACGGGTTATTTCGCTATGTATCCTGATAGTAGTTGAGAAAAAATGTAACTGTCGAATATGCAATTTCATTTTATAATTTGTAGATTTCTTTATTAAAATATCAGATGACTTATTTGTATAAACCATTATTCTATTTAATTTCATTAATATGTCTTACTTAAAGTAATGACGAATTATATTTTGAGAAATTAAAGGTTTTAATTAAAAAATGCTTTCTTACGTTCTTATACTGTACCGTATTGTTCATGATTTGTCTTATAAGTCATACCACGTTTCCTAAAATAAGAGATAATATGTTTTTTTCTGTTACGAAATATATACAGTTGCATATAGAAGTTTATTTTGGTAGATGCGCCGGATTACAACAAATATGGAACGAATTTCAAAGACAAATGCGTGTTGTATTTATACATACATATGCACCAAAATATCATAAGCTACAAACAAATGCTCCATTGTCATATTGATATCTTCTTTGAAATAAAGATGAATGAATTGATTTTTTGATTTTGATTGATTTTTTGAATAATCAATTATAAACTGCATAATTATAAGGAAATATGCATTTTTGACGTATACTATCGTATAAAATTCTTTGCTTTCTTGCTTTACGCAAGTATTTACTGAATTTTTCAATATACATTTCATTTATGATTACTTTGACTCTGCCATTCTCATAAATGATGTCGTACTTATTTTTTGTAATTATTCTACACGGTTCTCATTGTTTGTATACTTTCATATTATTATAAGGCAGTTTATGGCTTTATACAAACGGTCTTCTAACATATTTATGTATTTTTTGAAGTAAAGACGAATGAATTCATATGAAATAAGATGTTGTAATGAAAGTATGTAAAATTATCTATTATATACTGAATTTTATAACATATTGCATTCATTAAAGAACTTATAAGGAAAACCTGCATTTTGCAGTTATTCATGGTATTACATACGAAAATATTATAAGATATTATACTGGTTTATTTTGTCATTTCTCGACGCATACTATCGTATCTAATATAGTTATATTTCTAGCGGAGTTTGGTGGATGCGCTAGTTTATGGCGCAGTAAAAACTAAAGTATCTCGGAAGAAACAGAAACAAATATTAAGATTATATTCCTACTTATTTGTGATAATATAATTCAATACATATATAATGGTTTCATGCAAATATATAGTGGTTTTCCAATATAAATTCCTATCATATTATCCTATCATATTCCTCTGAAATTTGATTGTATTTTAATTCTGCCTCTCTTATAAATGATGTACTTTCTTTGTTCATTATAATATTTCTCATTGGGTGTACAATTTTATATTATTACAAGGAAGTCTACAGGTTTATTTCGATCGTTACCCGACGTGTAGCTTCGTATTTAATATATAACGATAAAACAGGAAGGATTTGCTGAAGGCGCCGGTTTATAGCATCTTAACAACTTGCGAATCTTGAGAAAATTTGAAAATTAATTAGTTTCGCAATATTTTGATTGAATAAAGCAAGACTACTTGACAAAATAAAATGTAATCTGCTATTTCTTGGTAAAATTTTAGTGAAATTTCGCTAATAACTTTTTCACAATTCCTTACATTATATAATTTAAAAAATCAAAAAAAGTCGAATGAACTGGAAAACAGTGTCTGTTATTATCAACAATCGATGGTAGTCATCAAACCGCTGACTCAATTTAAGCATTTATACTCTATTTTCTTCTACATATTATGCCATACTAAAAGAAGGCAGTATAACAGTTTATTTACTCATGTATCCAACCTATGCTGTCGTATTTAATGTATAGATATACTCGGATAGCAGGAAGGGTTTGGTGGATTTATGCCATCGCTGGCCGTGGAGGCGGCGGGTTATGGCGTCGTCAAGACTCGAGGGTCTTGAGAAAATTTGAGTTATTCATGCAGCCGGCAATATGGTCATAATATGCGGCTATTATGGCCGGGGCTGTATTTCGCGCCCTGCTCCCCGAAGGTATTAATTATTCCTGCGCGACGTCGGTTATTATCTACGATTCGGTATGGTTTTGCAATTGGCAGCCGCCGCCAAGCAGCAGGCAACCGCCGCAGCCGCTCAGCGGTATCGCATACGGCGACTGCTACACCCGTATCAAAACCCGGCAGGATCAAACACAGGAACCGCGTCCTTGTACGTGGCAGGCGTTTAAATAGCGCACATTTCGGATAATTCCGTATTCAGATGTCTGTCTTACACAGTAGCCGTTTAATGATTGACAATTATGTGGAATAATTTAGTCATTACATTGCGAAAATCTTGGGAATCTTATGTTCTATACTGTTATTATAAATTAAGAATACAAATTAACTTTAATTGTTTCTAATAATTTGCGGAATAATTTGTGTTACCTTGAATATTTTAACTTTTAAGTTTGAAGTTTTTTGATTCTTATTTAACGACCAAAGAAAGTAATAAAAATATAGGTGTTTAGATTTAAGAAGCATCTGCATTCAGTTTTTATATATTTTTTTGATTTTAATAGACTTAATCAATAGATTTTTAAGAAGATTCCCCCAAAATTTACACAGTTATAGCTCAGAATGCTCATAAAACTATGTAATATCCTTACCTAAGTTTAAACAATTTTCTTGCAAGATCGTTTTTCAATTTTGCGTACACGATTGAAAACAATAGGTCAACCAAATCGGTTTAGTAGATTTGGTTGACCTATCGCTCATTTTACAGCAAATTAAATTGCCTGGAAATTTTAATTGCATTATATGTGAAAAATTGACTTTAAATTTAAAACTACCTAAAATATATAATTTTCAATTTTTCTTAAAAATATTTTACGTCTGCCCACCTGGGCAGCACAGTCGGTAGTGCTTCTGCTTACCACGCAGCAGGACGGGGTTCGAGTCCCCGGCGTGGGCACCCATTACTTCACAATTACAACTCACAAAAATCATATTAATCCACACCTATAAAACCCTTCAAAATCAACACCCAACATCAACAATCGCAAATGTGCGCAACCCACAATACTCAATTCACATGATACAAATCGCAATAATAACATGTAATACAAATACATAATAAATCCAGGCTGAAGGACCAGTAGGGTCGATGGCCAGGTCTCAGGGCCAAAAATACATTTTTTTTTTATTTTACGTCATATTCAAGTCAGTTTTATGAACTTTTCGAAAATGTTTCCATTTTTCTTTTCCGCTCAAATGCAAGGATGCTAGAGTGCACGCAGCTAAGCAACTCAAAAAATCGAGGCGATATGGTATCAATTTTTTGTACTTAAATATTGATTTTGAATATGAAAAATGCCCTGTGCTTATAATTTATCCATTAAATTATCACCAAAACAATCTTAGTATTTAGAGTTACAATTACCTGAGAAAATAAATCATGCAAATCATGTAGCATCGTCCTGGTAAATGAAGTTCCAGCCTTAAATTAAAAAATGGTTACTTCTTAAACATATCTTAACCTCCTAAAATCATCTCAAAGTTCAAGCAAATGTCTTCCTAAATTCCTTTTCGAAACTTTATTATCCAAAAGCACTGTACTGAGAATGAGCCAGTAATGAATATGGCAAGTAAATATTATCGTACATTATTTTATTCGCATTGAATTCATTAGAATCATTCACGCACTGCAAACACGCGTCTCGAATTTCATGTGCCCTAATATTCGCAATTCGAGCGACGCTATTTTCCTGAGGGTTTATGTCGCTGGGACGAAAGATACAAGTAATTTACGCTCGAGGGTAGAGCAAGTACTTCCATGTCGCATGTGCGTATATAGACCGTATTTACACGCACGTAAAATAACGGCGGACCTTTTGTTGCAAATATTGAGACAATTTCAATTTGGTAGGAAATTTTCGGTGTATTATTGGAGGCAGGACGAGAATTTCGTGTCAACAAGTTATTGAAAAGGTGTACAAGGTTCTGAAATCGTACGGAAGAGAGGAATATTCCTTATGTCGAATATCAAATGATTCGTTGGAAGTTTGCGAAGGAAGTTATAAATGAGAACTTTATAACTTTTGAAAGAATTTTATTTAATTATTCATTTTCGGATTTCTGCATAGATCCATTAAGCATAAGTAATGTGGATTTAATGGATATATTTAGGACTTTCTTTTTATAAGTTGTATTTGAAATTTTTATCTTTCGAAAAAAATATTGTATTATCAGGTAAAGCTATGCCAAAGTTGTCAAATTTTTCATTTTTATCGAGTTTCCTACCTGCTTTCATCAAAGTTTAATGAAGATGATCCAAATATACATCTAAGCAACTGTATAAGTTGAATTGAGTAGCTGTGTATATTCTACCGTCCTTAATTTTGATCGTAAACGAAATACCAAGACGTTCTAGCAAATTTCATAAAATTTGTTTGGATAGGACGTCCCGTATTTTCAAGGAAAAGCCAAATCAGTTCAGCATAACTATCTCAATGGTGTACGCAAAATCAAAAAAAAGCTGGGAAACATATGACCACTATACATTTATACGAGTTGCACGAGAAAATAATGCAACAAACATCATTAAGTTTTGGAGAAATAAAGTCTATTTACAAAATATAAATATTTTAAACCCGATAATTGAAGTTCCGTCCCTTAAGTCGGTTGTAAGGAAGCAATCGTGCAATCAGCACGTGCAGTCTTTAATACAGATTGATGCATTTACGTATTTATGCAGTCGATCTATTCCAACCAATAGGTATTACACGAAGCAGGAAATTGAGCCGTTTCCATTAATCGTTTTGGGAGCTGCCACCGCTGCATAGCTTCTTACTCACATGAACAAACTGATGAAGCGGTCAGGCGATTGCTTATCGATTTGCTTTGGCGATACGATATTGCTTGTATATGGACAGTACATTTAATTTTTAGAGAACAGGAAAATACTGCTTCATACACAGATTTAATACGAAGAAAATTTCAATTATTCCACATGTAAGACATAGTTTATGAAAAAATTTTAAAAAATGTTTTAAGAGGGAATTTTTCATTTTTCTTTTACCATAATTCAAGTAATAAACAAAAATGTATGATATATTATAAAAATAAAGTTTGGAACAATCATAAAGTCTCATTGAATGGCAAAGACATATATGCATCATCCTCGACGAAATATCTTGGTGTTACAATTGACTCAAAATTGAAATTCACAAAACATGCTATAGGAATTTACAAAAAGTCACTTGTTTGTCCAAATACTTTCGTTCCCTTACCTACAAATCCGAAGGCATCAGTGCATAAACATCCAGTTATACAGTCGATTTGTAAATCATTGCTCGATTATGCATATATTATTATGCATGATTATGCATGATGTTTGCCACAAACATAGCAAAAAAGCATCTGGAAGTAGGTGAAAAGGCCGCCCTGGGATATATTTCCAAAATTTGTCACCCTAATAATCCTGTACATAACATAAAAAATGACCTACTATATAGTAAACTTCACACCATGCCCATTTCAACTCGACATTTAGAACTGATTCAGAAATGGATAACAAAAAACCGGACTTTCTTGAATCACTCGCTCCCTTCATTGTAATTACCATCTATCAACCACACTCATTCCTTAACTCCAATTGGCTCTCACTTGCACTCATTGATATCGCTAATGTAAAAAATGCAACTTTTTGATATTATTCACTACTGTCATTACTATTATATTTTTACTTTGGTAGAATTTGCAACTTTTCTCTTAAATTTTGTAAAACACCTTGTATTTGAACCTTGGCTGAAGGACCAGAATGGTCGATGGCCAGGTCCGATCAGACTAAATACAAATATACATATGTATGATATAATTTCAACGGTAAAATTTAATATGAAAGGGAATTTCATTAAATTATTCTTTAAATATTCTTAAAATAATAATACAAAATAAATAAAAGAAATCTTAAGGAAAAAATAAAATATAAAAAAGTGAATTCATTGCATTAAGACTATAAAGGAAAACGTATAAAACGTTTATGTGTATTTTATAAAGTGTAATGAAATTTTTAGCAAGTACGTGATGGAATTTCATAAATTTGTGCTTGCAGTGCTATAATATAATTTATTAATTATTTCATGTCATATTTTTTCATTAGAATCTGGAATACTGCATATAAACACTAAAAATAATATTTTATATATTAATATTTGAAATAGTCAACATTTCCTGGCACTATGCTATCAAACCAAAAACTAGTAGTAAAATTATTATGTGTTGAAATGTTAAGTTAAACTTGAAACATACTGGAACTGGTGCTTTTTAAGAGTATACATAGTTATTTTACTTTTAATTTATATTTTACTCATTTTTGTTAATTTAGCTTAAAAGCGTTTAATGCATCCTTCTTTATTGTATACGAGTGGTAACTATTTCGTAAAATAAACTTTTTAATAAATTGCGCTTGAGGGGAAACAAATAGCAACTAGACTAGCATCTAAAAAGATGTCGATTGTAATATATCCAAGGAGAATATACATGCTTTATTATGGATTTAGTTCGGTAAGATTTTGTTGCGACCAATGTCAGCAGTCGTTATAAGCAACGCAGTGAACACACCCGGTCCGACAAGATGCTTTAATCGACAGATCACTTGTACGTGCACAACCGATGTTTTTCACTTGTTTCGTAAGTTTGTTGGGGCGCTGTTCAATGTAGGCATAATTCAAACAACAATTTCAACAATAATATTTGTATCTAAGGTAATTTATAAGGTAAACTTTATACAATTCATAATTAACACCGATATTCCCTTAGAAACTTTCAGACTATAAAATTATGATCTTGAAATTGGCTCTGTAAAAGTTATTGCCTTAAATCGGAATTTGACAAAATTAACAATAATAAAAATAACTAACATTATATCATATCGTGTAAATGATAATAATTTTTGATAATATAAAAAAATACACAGATTAACATCAATTTTCAGAAAAATATGAATATATAGAAGTTTGTGCGCAATTAGCACGTATATTTCTAAATCTCTGTTGAAATCATAATCATCACTGCTAATTTCCATTCAAAAATTTAACAAAGGAAATCGTCTACAAGCATCTCTCGGATTTATCAAAACATTTTTAAATAAATAATAAAATTCGAAACAGTGCACATTTTTGCATAAAACAGCTAATAAAATATTTCCAATCGTGGAAACTCTCGACATGAAACTATAAATATCAATATATTTTCGAATCAAATATGAACACGTACAAATAGCATAATCATGAAAACTATGCACTCAAAGCTCACAACACATTTGCGATATATAAATCTCATTGATAGAGCCATTAAACAGACATAGACAATTTATAAAACTATTTTATGAGAGACATGGACATATTTACTTTTATTCTATCAGCATATATCTACTTTACTACCTTATTGATTATTCCCTGGATAAAATTAACTAGAAATATGGTAATAACCTAATTTCCTCTCTCTGTCGCCTAAAGGACTATGAAATAAATCATACTTTTATCAAAAAATAAGCAATAAAATACTCGACGATACGACAAAGAAAAATACGTGACTCTTAAAGTTGCGCGCTGTAAGAATCTTCAGGTTAAAGTTGGGTCGCTTTCATGGAATTTTTAATATTCTCACATTTTCCCACTCCTCCGTTTCCTCTTCGTTTTTTCTTCCACCGCCAGTTATGAGACACGCGTCGTGAGTGGGCCATCAATCATCCCGAAAATGTCTGGCTTTGCCCCTTCGAGTAGAAAACTAGCTGCATGGATAAATAAACTTTGCACTCGGAGTGGAAAACGATTTCTTTGACCGATTTTAAGCGTTCTTGTGAACTTTCCCCCCCAAGCACCTTGTCGACCCGACTCTTTTGCATGCGAAGCAGGGAAATTACCGAAATCCGTATTTGACTATCTCGTTTTTCGGCATGTTGGAAATGGCGAAACAAAACTTTTTCAGCAGGTTGTTGGAAATTCAGCTTTCTTCATGCTCGATGGAATGTTTATCCATTTGCGTAAATACTTAACGGTATCGTTGAGTTTGGCGTGTGCGCCGGTTGGGCGAGTTGTTTGCATAGCCGTTGTGATAACAGTGATAAAAGTTATTTTCGGTTCGGGTTTGTGGGAAAGTGGAATTCACGGACAAGAACGAATGCAGTGCGAACGTGCGAAGGGGTACAGGAGGGTGGCTTGTGCGAGGAATGGGCCACTCGTGTGTACTTTTCTTTTATCTTGCCACTGCTGGAGAAAATAAGAGCAGCATCTTTATGTAACCCAGTAACCATGCATCGGCACCTTATTCGCCAACTTATCGATTGCCACTTTTACGCTGTTCGGAGGCGACGTTGAACGACTGCATTGATTTCCTCTTTTCTTTTTAAGATAGTAGTTTTTTTAGGTTTTCCTGTGTGCAGAAATATATCCAAGGATATTTGGGGTTTCTTGTAGATGATACTCAACGCAATTCGAAATTAATTGTTTAGTTGGATAGATTTTGTCGCAAACTAAAATGGCAGACAATGTATACAACGCGGTTAACGCACCCGGTCCGACAAAGTGATTTATTTAACAGATAATAGATAACAACCGATGGTTTTCCTTGTTTCACAGGTCTGATGGGACTCTGTTCTTCACTTTCCAATAATCACCGGTTAAATAATTCAAACACATTATTTTTATTTGGATAATAGTTTCATTTTGAAATTCCTATGTTAAAATGTATCTCAAGGTTTTCTAAGCTCGATTTTGTCGCGAATCAAGTCGTGAATCGATCAATAATTTAAATAATAATATTTGTTTGAACAGTAGTTTTTTTAGATTTCCTGTGTTTAGAAATATATTAAAGGAATATAGAAATATATAAGGTTTATTGAAGATGTTACTTTACTCAATTGGAAAATAAGAGTTTCCTTGAGAAGATACTACTGCGAACCAAGTCAGGAGTCAATGCATGTAGCGCTATGAAAGCGCCCAAGATGTAATCGACAGCTAATATGTACCAAAAACACAAAGGATGATTTTTCTTTGTTTCATGGGTTTGTTGAAACGCTGTTTGTCAATTTCAAATAGTCAGAGGTCAAACAGCATTTCTAACATACAATATTTGTTTTGCCAGAAGTATTTTTTAAATTCTTCCTATTTTCAGAAATATATCCAAGCAAATATATAGGTATATGATTGTTGATGCCTATATAAAGTTGAAATAATAAGTTGTGATAAAAGATAAAATCGAACCTGAAGAGAAAAGTGGAGTATATTCACTAGCCTGTGACGATTGTGGTGCCACATATATTGG
>JAODAC010005042.1:0-31927 GCA_027575185.1 Mimaenictus wilsoni
TGTGGGCCCAGTGCGTTCACCGCGCTATCACCAAGGGTCGCCACTCAGTGCACGTCCCCTTTCTCTTCCGTCGCAAACACACCTCTGATCGGAACCCGGTGCGTTCACTGCGCCATCAACCAGGGCCGCCGACGTTGGTTCGCGACACACCCCTTAAAGATTTTCTCGCATGTTTCCTGCTAAAGGCATATTTCAATGCGCTCCAGCGTGAGGACCAGTCAATTTTCGATGCATTGTCTTTCCATGCATTCGACAAAGTATTTTTACGCTTATACCGTTTTTAAATAATAAATTCATATTATGCTAGTCAAAGAATGACGTTGAAACAGTTCTTCCACAGAAGTATTTACCTCTTTATCAGACAACAAATATTTTTAAAACTTGTGCATATCTCTGAGCATTTTCTGCTATGTTTTATTTAACTCTGTTTGTTTACGCAGATACGTAAACAGGGGAGCGTAATTACGCTGAGAACAATAAGCAAATCGAGATGATAAGAAAATGGACATTAGTGAACATTGGGCAGTGTAATGTTAATTTGGAAATTTTAGATGTATTATCATATCTTGTAGGATCTTATATTTGCGAATGTTTATGAATAAGGCCATGATGTCGCGGCAATTAGCCAAGAGGTCCAGACTTCCAAATAAAGTCATTATCGGTCGGACTCTTGTTGTCGCGACGTCATGCGCCAATAGGACATAAGTCATTAGTATGTAGCATCAGGTTTAGAATTAAGAAATAAAGTTAGTGGTGATGTGGATTTCATCGTGGTCACATCGTACCTTCCCCCATCCCTGCACACCGCTGTCTTGCTACCAGCGTCACGGGCTTAGTTATTGTCGTTGCTCAGTGCAAGAACTTGTGCTCGCGGACCTGCACATCATCTGCGGCGTACGCACATCGAGCAAACAAATTCCGTTGTAGTTTTAGTTGCAAAATTCTTTTATTTTATAAAATATATTTATGTATTATTCTTTTTAAAGTCTAATTTAAACACTTTTATAAAAACCGTAGCAAAATAGTTATTAAAAAAATCTATGGGCGTTTCAGTATATTTAAGTAATATACTTTTTAGAATCAAATAAATACACGTTTATAAAATAGTAATACCTTGCTAACATAGATTATAAATAATAATGATTCCTATAGATTATACGATATATTATTTCGTCAATTACTCACATTGTATTTAACGAACAAAGAACACAAAGGCAATTAAAGGTTGAATAAAATATCTCTCAATTATGAAAAATCCAAGAACTCAACTAAAACATGATCAAAATGCGTTCCCCGCGATTACGGAAGTAAGTTGTTCTAAGAGTCTGGCAACATGCAATTGCCTGTTGCCGATAGCTGTTGCTATCTACGAGTGCATCATGACTATGCAGTACATGCACTTATTGATGTTAACTTACAGGAAAAACATAATAACGAAATCAAACAGCACGTCAGCGAGGAAACGACGTCGATGTTCGTCGACGATGGCGGCGGCGGCTGCACCGACACGCGGGGCAAATTGTTTTCCCAAGTTTGGATAACGGCGAGACGCGCTCGCCTGGCAAGACAACAACAACGATGAAATCGTTCCTGGAGGAAAAATCGACAACTTTATGCGAGTTTACCAACTCGTTATGTGTCGAAAAATAATATTTGCATTCAGGACGCGTGTGCGTTCGATGATTGAAACCTGCAGCAACCGCCCGGCTTGCTCCAAATATATTTCGAAAAAGAATTTAATTAAACACATAAATTGCGGGTAGAAACTTTTAGTTTTGACTTTAACCACATCCACTGGCCACATCCAACTAACAACTGGGATATACGGGGCAAATTAGTTTTAAATCTAGAACCGTCCGAACGACTGTGACCGGTCCGCCCTGTAGCGATCTGCGTGAATAACTTGGCTTATTTTATGTTTGCAAGCCTTTTCGTTTCGTGCACTAAAACGTCGCAAAAACCGCGCCGAGCCATCAAAATTTCTAATTAAAACGTAATAAACCACGACGGCATATATATCTATTCATTTTATCCGTCGTATTCTCTTTTTTCGTCGCTCTCCGGGATTTATAGATTAGCCTAGGCCCGGCAAATTTATGCCGCCGTAATGGTATAATTAAATTAATGAAGCGAAATGATTGGAATTTATTATTTTCGGCTACGTGGCGCTCGCGCTGTATGTTATGCGCCACTACAATCGGGATAAAGTTGTTCGGTTGCGTGGTTTCGGCATACAGCAATTTCGATCGGATCAATGCGGTTACCCGCCAACCTTCCAACGCTCCCTACAAGCGATCTATCCAATGGGCCGCTACCACGATGGCGTGCTGGTGGTGCTGTTGTATCTTTCTTCTCGCTGATTGTGTGCCTTATTGTATCGGCGTCATTTGACGGATATTTCTATTTGTCCGCTTTTATTCACGTCCCTGAATCGGTCGATGTTTTGTAAGGCTCGCCTGCAATGCTTGTAAAAGGTCTTTGTAGATGAGAATCAAACGAGATGCTATTTTTTTAACAAATTGTTTCCATGTTTAAATATTGTCGTTGATCACGCATGAGCTCCTTAAAGAATGTGGATGGTAAATAATGAAAATCATCAGTAATGTTAATTTCGAGTTTTGGAAAAAATACTTTAATAGACAATAATAAATATCCAGCCTTAATTTCTAAAATGCATGTCCTTATCAATTTATTAAGCAATTATCTGGTTTTGCTATTACTTTATTAACTATCGCTAACTTTATTAGCGTTAAAAGTGGAAAAAACATAATTTCAACACTTCAATCAATCTTCATTGCAATTCAGTTTTTTACATACTAAATTGGGGCAGTTTACCTACTATGTTTGGAAAATGTGTTTGTTGATGACTATCGAAAGTGTTGCTAATTTCCCAACAGATTATGTAATTCCCTACTGTTAGCATTAGTATCATATCATTTCCATACCAAATGTCGACGCTAAAAGCTATGAACACTTAAATATCCAGTAAAGTAGTTCACAATCACGACTTGATCAATAACTGCTGGCCAATGATCACAAGGCCTCCGGGGCAAAGCAATTTGTACAATGGCTAATTAGAATAAAAAGGAATTGAATAGAGCTAGTCACCATAATAATAATAATAACCATAATAATAACCATAATAATAATAATGACTTATCTGCTCCTTTTTATACCTGTTATAAGCTTATACTCAGACTATTTTTCAATATCACCTCCATTTCTTACACACCTGTGAAGACTCCAGTTTTCGTATTCTTATGTCGAAGTCTCTTGAAGAACCGTGTTCTTTCAATTGAGAGCTTTAGGAATGTGTGAATGAAGAAATTGACAGATAGATATTCTGTGATCATTGATCTGCTGTTGATCTTCTGGACTATTGCATCTTAGAAGGTGCGGTCTTCTACACCGTTCTTAATAGTGAAATCTGATTCGACCCTTGGGTATACGCCCTGGTATACTTGCAGACAGACGTTCTGATCATACAAGCAGTCCATGCAATCAGAAACCGCAGTCAGCTGTCTGTGAATCTTCACAGTTTTAACTACTTTTACGTCCAGAAACCGGATTACTGCTCGGACCTAGAAATTGCTGGCAGCGACATTCAACACTTCCTTATGGTGACCATCTTCACCAAAATAGAGACTCTGTTAAAAAAAGGATTGTTAAATTATATTAGTTCATACATAGATGAAGATGTATCAACGAATATAATTTATCAACGTTTTTATTTGCAGAAATTATGGGAAATTTACCTTTAGTACAACCTTATAAACCTCATAAACAACTGAAAACCATTCAAAACCGTAATACTTTCTTGAAAACAACTACAGAAATTCAATATCTGCTCTCCCAGGGAATATTAGAACTAAATAGCATTTAGAATTAATATACAAAGATCTAATCCAATAAAACTTTTACACCTTTAACGATCGAAATTAAACCGAATTACTCACTACCAACACCACCAAGTTTATCCCACTTGAAATTTTCCACAAGTGCACCCTACCGCGATGGAAGCGCACTTGAATTCTTTTTATTACCTCGTCGTGTTACAATTCGCACCAAGTGCTGAGGAAATTTACTAACTCGCCCACCGCGAATTTGCCCGGCGTTATGATGGCGCGCCGCACGGCAACACTTTGGCCTCGCTTATAATGTAGACGTTCAACTATTTTAATCAATTTGCAAGTCGTTGCTCGCTAGCCCCTATAGTCGCTAGCCCGGTAATAACTTACAACTATGCAACTTTTAACAGTCACGCTGGGGAATTACATAATGCCCCAACTTGGCGCACACCGTGCGCATACCACCTTCTAATATCTGCATCCGCTTCGTCGGCAGCCCGACGCTGGCGGTCCAGGTCGGATGGGTCGAAAGCTAGCCATTCATTTCGTGTGCGAGCATGTATGGAAAGATATTGGCTCTTCTTTCAAGCATACATTTCGCCCCAGAACAGAGTATAAACGTTGGTTATAGATGTACGTAGTCGACCTGTAACGGCTACATGATGGAACACCTTTTGGTGTATGCCTTTCGCCTGCACACACACACAGGGTGATGTGAATGGTGAATCATATTAAAAGTTTTAATTTAATAGCATCGATAAAAAGTAGAATCTATGGGGATTCGGGGAGTTGGGGAGTTTATGCCTTGTGTGTGGAGTTTTTGTAATATGAGCATCGATGATTTGTTGCAGTTGGCTCAGTATGAAAACCTGGAAGAAAAATGCCCCATATATTTTGTGGCAAATTGACGTTTTATTAGTATTGCCATGGATAAACATGAGTAGAATAGGTTAATGGGAAACAAAGAATTTTTATTGGTTGCGTTTAAATCATACCCAACCCATTAACTATTTAGAAACTATCTAGTAGAAGTTCGCATTATTACCTTCTCACACAATAGCATTTTTTGAAAGAATCCAAGAAGTACACTTTATTTGAATAATATGATGCTTCAGACCGGATGATAGTGACATCTTAGATAAGGGGTTTGAACCCATTGTTATTATAGAATTGATATTTTTTTCATTATAGTCAATGATATTGTCATCTTAAAACAGTCCTTTAGTCCTCAGTAAACTGGGACACTAAGTTATCAAATTGTTCACACCGTAACCTGCGGATTGCCGACCACTGCCTTAGAGCATCCGTTTACTCCCAACTAAGATTGGCAAATACATGAACTATTTGGTCTTTCCCGAAACATTGGAAAAGCAGCGACTTGAAGAATAAAGAATAGGTTGGTAATAAATCATTTCCAATATATTAACAATCAACTATCAAATTATCCACAGACCAAAAGCGTGGAGAATCAGCTTCTCCTTCTTTTTGTTCTCTCCTGTTTTACAAGATGATAACCTGTGTAATCAAAAGATGGCTTTGGTTATTGGTGACCTACATTCCCACCATATTTCTTGCTGGTTTGAAGAAGCTCAGGCTACTGGACTGGGATAAAATACGTAGAAACGCACTATTTTTATTGTCCTATACTCTATTGTCCTCTCATATTGTCGCGAATGTGGGGGCAATTTTCTTTTCTGGAAGCCGAGGGCGACTTAAAGAAAAAAAGTATGTTTATCAGAATTCGTTGTAAAAAGCGCAAAATAAACTAAACTAGAAACTTGTAGTTTAGTTTATTTTGCTGCTTTATACGGCTTTCAATGTAGCACATAGAGAAAGAAGGAAGATTAGGCTATAACATTGCTGGGATGACCTCATTAGAATTGTGCAGGATATCTCACTCTGACTTTATACTTTTGTCCTGTACTAAGTAAACCAGTCGATAAACTATTGATACGTCTTTGAATATATTCCTATTATACATTTACAATCTTTTATATTTTCTGTCTTATTTTTTAGTCACGTAATCAAAGGTAAGCGAGTTTACCTTTCTAAAAATCGTAATAATACGATCATCATCTTTTTTTCAAAAAATTATTCCACGTCCATTTTGTACAAAGATACCTCAGTCATCCATCATTATGTATCAAAGATTACCAAAGATAATCTAATCATCCCTTGGACGGTAGAAAGGATAAATGCTAAAATTAGATTTCATTTCTGATATTTCTATAAGTATTTTCAAATTATCAAATTTTTGTGCAATTTGACCACGCAAATCTATATAATCAGCCCCTTATTCCAAGTCAAGACACTTAAGTGGAATAGGTCCTCTGTGCAATTTCACGTCTGAAGTATCTTATTAAATTTCAGAAAACTAGGAATATGATGAGGTTGTGCGGGTTCGCTGAAGGTTTGCTGTGGGGTTAAGGCAGGGGCTGTTCGCCGCCTGCCATCGCGTGCGGATTTCACCCGTGAGCAGATATTTCATCTCGGCGCGTCTCATTGAATTGAAATAATCATACGGTATAAAGGAATTCAGTTGGAACGGAACAAAGTTGGCAATGTTCCTCTGCGCCCACGGGCGTACGGGATTGCGCAAGCAGGTAGCGCGGACCAGGGCCATACGTGCAGATGAGTTGGCGCGCAAGTTTGCGATGAAACAGGTCCCTAATTGCTAATTTCGCATCGCCGTGAGGTGGCATCGCCGGAGTCATGTGTGTGTCATTATGTACGGAAAGACAAGGGGTGGCAAACTGTGGAGGCGGCAATGCCACGCCGCGTACGTGCGCATTCACACAGCTTGCGTTCCGCTCGACGTGCCCACGACCACGGCTGGCGTCGGCAATGGCAGCGGCGGTGACGGCGGCAAGCCTGTAGAATACCGACAACCTGCCGACCTTAAATGCGTCCAACAATTCGGTATCGCTAATATTAAACCTGGCAATAACCTTTTCCACCACCGAAAGCGCCCACTTGGGCACCAATGCGGAATTTGACTACTGCTTCCACGCATGCGTGCCGCAAATGCAAAGAAAAGGCTTTTTCTTTAAAATTCTGCCCATCATAAAAGAATTCACTGTCGTACATTTTCAGCATGAGCAATGCCAGATAACGTTTGGGTGAAATTAGTCACATTGCCGGCGCGAAATGACGCTCAACTTCCTGTTATTTTTGCGCTGCGGTTTTTTCGGCGTGGCGAAGAGAAAAACGAAGTTAAATTGGATAAGAAGGGCATAACTGTATATTTCTCGTGGTTGTCGACAATGCTAGGAGACGGGAGGAGATGGGAGGCAGGAAAGTGGGTTAGTGGATTTTACGTGTGGTAAAATATGAGAAACAGCGCAGAGAATAGCGATGCGAAATTTGAAAATGTCGTTGAATGAAAAGCGAGTGTTCTCTCAAAAAAAGCAAGCCGCAGTCTGGGACACAAACGAAACTGTTTATTCTGTGAGGTGGAAGAAATTTAAATTCACAAATACTTGACTTTTCATAAATATTAAGGGAATACAATGGAACAATAGCATGAGAACCTTGTCCATATTTTTTGTTATAACTGATACATAATAACTCTTCCAATATTTGTTTATTATCATCTTGTTTTTATATTTATACATCATTGCATAAAACAGATTACTGTAGTTTTTGTAATAAGTATGTCCGTGCAGATTTATTTTTGCTTACCGCTAGAATAAATCGACATAAAAACAAGTTAATTTTTCGTATTTGCTTAGTTTACGAAATGTTTATAACTGGTGTTTATTAACCCGTGTGATCCTACCGTAAAAGCCATCGCAAAATGACTCTTATAAGCTACATGCAAATTTTCGATTTTAGAAATACCTAAAATACCCAGCCAATTTTTGATATGTTGTTTACTTAAAATACCAACAAGAGGGTTTTGTTTCAAGTAATCAAATTAAAGGAATTTATTTTGGCTTTTAGCTTTTATTTTCAACTTTTCTATATAATTAAGCCCTACCATTTCCACAGTTTTCCACTTAAATGTTTATTAAAAATATTGATAAATTAATATGAGATACCAGTGCATTAGAAAATATATGGAACCATTTTCCAGGGAGTAGAAACATGTTATACATTGTAGATTCTAATCTATACGCCTCAGGTGAATAATTTTGACGTTGACGTAATTGTCATGAGCCCTGCTACCGATGCTGTGAATATGGGCTGGGTATAGTAATAATCAATAGAGATATGATCATCTTTGCACCTTCGCAATGCATTTTAAATGGAAACAATCGAACTATTTTTTGCCAATATCTTGGTCACATCACGAGGTATTTCCTTGAAATGTATATTAACGCATTTCCTTTCCGATTCTACATCGAACCATGAGAATATTGACTGGGTGTTTTAGGTATTTCCAAAATCGAAAATTTGCATGTAGCTTATATGAGTCACTTGACGATGACTTTTACGGTAGGATCACACGGGTTGTTTATTAACCGTATTATTCAGTTTCTTTTTATATGCCTTTGTCTATAAAAAGCTGCGGAGATCTCCCAATGAGGTGGAAGAAATATTAAACTTTTCATAAATTGTTCTGGCTCACTGTTTTGTGGTCGCTATTATTATTTTGAATACGGCGCCTTATGCGCCAGCATTATGAAAGTGTGACAACAGTGTCAACGCCGCTGAGTATCGTTTGGACATGAGAGAATAGCACATACTAACTACCTCTATAACTTCCTCATTCATTAAATACAGTTAGATTTGATAATATAGGAACATGGGGCAAGCACTGTTATATTAAGCAACTTTTCCTCTAATTATAGTGAAAATGTATATCAAGATGGTGTATGCAATTACAAAGAGGTGTGGCATGCCCCTATTGAAAAAAATATTGATATATATTTTTAATGTTCTAAAGCTTTGAAGAGAATTGATAATCAATTATAAACTGTAGGTACATGTCTCTCGACGTGTTCATAGTTGCCTCTGCGATGAATTTTGACTAGCGCTGACTCGTTAATTTAGTATAATAAAATATAGTTCCGTGTATTATATTATACTCATATGACACTTTTCTAACAGTAGACAAGTCTTCTCTTTTGAAATTTAAGGAAGCTTCATTTCCTTTAATGGCTGGAAAAGATATTAACATAAAACAGGAAAATTAAATACGTTTTTGTAATTCACCCTTCTTGTGTCTCTCCTAACTGAGCTTGCTTTTCTCTTCCATTGAGAATTACAAGGATAACTTTCTCTCGCCAAGCTCGTTGTATTTTGCGTCCCAGACGGGTACGTGAAAGGGAGCTATGAACTTGATTCGACATCCTCTCCCCGGAGCTCTATCTGCCCGCCCTGGCAACCAGCGATTTAGCCAAGAATTTACCCACAGCGCCCGCCCCAGTCAGCGCTTGGTTCTACTTGTAATCGCTCCTGTAACTATAGTGCTAGGAGCAGCAGAAACTAAAGAAAACTGGCGTTGGCAGTCGAAGGGAATTGCGCACGGGAAGGAAATGGGCGATAGTAATTTGTCTAAAGAGAATGAGCACCAACCGGGGCGAGAATGAACGAATGCGTCAGGCAAGTAAGCGCACTTGCACAAACATTTCCTAAGCCCGCGAAACCGTCGGCAGTCGACGCTCCTCACTTCGTCACCAGTCTGCCAACATCGATGTTGGTCGGGCGGAGCAAAGCCAAAACACAACATAAACACATACTGCGTGTCTGTATAAACTCGGATGGCGAAGATGGCTGGGTTGAAGGGATGGCAGTCACGCTTTTCCAGTTTACGATTCCTTTTATCCGAGGTTTGCCAGTCTACCGCTAGTTGCTTCCACTCGGAGATAGAGAAACTGTCGCCGACTTACCTCCCTCCCAACACAGCCAGCTAAGCCAGAATGGGTACCGCATATTTCCCGAAACATTTGCCCGAAAATATTGATCTCCCTCCTTCATCCGCGTCGTTAAATCCCTGCCAAAACAGCTCTCAACAACACCAGATCTGCCATTCTTTTGCACCACACACAATAGAGTATAACCTATAACCTTGAACGATAAAAAAGTTTGATTTACGTAGAGTGGTTTATCAGTGTCATTCGTGGTTGCTGATGCCCTTTCAACAGCCGAACATACAAAAGCACATCGCCAGTGAAATCGGATGACTGGGTGATTCCACAGCGACGACTTTGACTTATTCATGTGCCAGAAGACAAGAGCGTAAAGTATAATAATAATAAAAGCCTCGACCGGAGATAAAACTTCTTTAATGTGAATGAACGAACGGGAATGCACCCTGTTAGAAATTAAGTTAAGTCACTCTTCCGTGAATGCCCTCTATTAAACTTAATTACATATAAATTGCCCAATAAAAGAAACGAGAAAAAATGCCTCCCAGGATATAAATTAAACTTTTTCTCTCATGAGTATCATTTACTATCTTGTTTGTCAGCTTCGAACTCCCGGACGATGCTTTCCACGCAACCATTCCGAAACACTTAGTATATATTGTGTTTATAAGAGTAATACGGAGGAATGAATTTGATGGCCTCAAAACTTATCTGCGCAGGGAAGCGAGTGGTGCGAAAAAAGCCCTACACGAAAATCCTAAACTGTCGGACTCTTCTTCCCAGTTCTAGACTGATTTATTTCCGGTGAGGTTTTTGTGCGGACGCCTCCTATCGCTGATGGCATGATGCACAAAAAGCGGTTTAGCGTGCGTGTAGTGAGTGAGCGGTAGAAAAACCTAAATGGAATTAGGAGGCCTTGACGAGGACTTGATGTTGAAATGATTTTGTCGTTTGTGTTCCAACTTCCGAGGACTAGCATTAGTCGCGAAACTATTTAAAAAATCTTCGTGCAAAAAGCCTAATGAAAATCAGAATTGGAATGGAACGTATTTTTTATGCGTGTGGAGAGCAGTGAGAGCATTGGTAATTATTGCTCTGCCATTGTGTCGTTAGCGTAACATCAAGAGGATCCTGTTAGGCTGTGCATTATGTAAGCCTGGCAGATCTGCTCTGAAGATGACATTAATTCCACCCGAATTCAGAAACTTAAACATAAAGGCGCTAGTCCTCCGGACATCATCTGCAATTTTCGGGCATAGTTGGGGGTCCACCCGACCATCACACACCCCTTGCTGTGATCCCAGGTTCCGTTCGTGGGATCGAAGACCGTGTACTCGTGAAACCACCAAACAACTAAGCAATTGCTTGCTACAACGTTCCACGTAAGCAAGTTTTGAAATTCGAAGAAGACGCACAAACTTTACAACGCCGACCCATCGCCGGAAAACGCGTGTCCAGCATAGACACAATTCCAAATAATTAGATTCCGTCTTGTCTGGCAATTAGTTTTTGGATAGAAACCGGGGCAATAAAAAGCGAAACAAGCCAGATTAATGTGTATCCTGTATTACGGATCGCGGATGGCTTTAAATTGGTTTCATAAACCGCCAGGGGCGCCGCACCTCGTTTCCTCGTTTCCTTTGCGATGAGGCCACGATGCTCCTCCCGATACCAGATTGCCAACGAGCCAATAGCAAACAGCAAACGTTTTCGTTATCCCCGGTTTTCCTAATTAGTTCCTCTTCCTCGTTCTGTGTCCTCCGGCGAGCGCGCTTCATTTATCCTATTCCACCTATACGTGTTTTCCGTTGATAAAGGCAATATCAGTAAATTGAAAACCGACATAATTACGAACGACCTAGAAGGCGATTTCAGGCCCACAGTCTGTAGAAAAACCGAAACAAACACTTTTTTCGTATTTATTGCCCCCCACGGTGACGGGCGTCCATTTAATTAACGACAAGTAGGAATTAATTGCAGTAAATTAATTTTCCGTTTGCTATTCTGCTTTGCTCGTAGCATTCAAGCGCACCATGTTTTTCAGAAAGAATTTTCTGAAAAAAAAACATGGTGGGAGGAAGGTGCATCTCTCACCGAGCAACAATTGACTTCCGCATCCGCCTTTTTCAACTCTGCCGCCGTAACTATGCAGGCGGCATACATTCGAAAAGACAAACACTTTCATAAATATTTAATGCGAAAGATACACAAGCCTTGGCAGGATAATGCCGAGGATTATAGCAAATGCCGCCTAAACACTGCCCCCATCAAAAACATGGCCACAATTGTTTCTAAAGTCCGACTGCGGTTGTCGACGGGGGTTAGGCGCTTACGCAAATGATTTTTCGGAACGATTTCGTGTTCGGTATTAGCAATTTATTGCAAATCCGGTTTTTGAGGATGGCCGCAGGCGATTGTTCCCCTTTTGTTCGCATTAGAACGGGCCAATGGCAACAGGAACGATATTTTGCAAAGTCTCACCCGACTTGCTTCGTCCCTTTATTCGTTATTTGCCTTGCTCGCAGTATTAGCGCCTTGTTTTTACCTGTGTTTTTCCGGCTTGCTTTCGCCGTTGCAGAGCGAGCAGACGTGGTGCAGCGTGAAGACGTAAGACGCAAACAAAGAGATTATGTTTTCCGGCGTGTGCTTGGAGTGCATTGTTGTTGTACGTGGCACGAACGCCGGGCTTGAGGTATTCCGTATACAAGTAAGAAACATGAGGCATTACAGTGCAATAAATGAGAGGATGAGCAAAAAACATTGCGCTAATAAATTATGCGAAAGGAAACTCGTAATGCGTGTGTTAAGACGACTTACGCTGTATTTATGAGTCGTGAAATGACTTTCTATGTTGCATGTCTTTAAATTTGATTATGTTATAAGTATAAATATTTTTAAAGTGTTATTTGTTAAGGGTTGAACTTGAAATATTAGAAATGTTAACTGGTGTACAATATGCTCATTTATTAAATATTTAGTGCAACAGAGTAATTCTTACTCCACTTATTGTGATTCATAAACCAACAATACGAATGTATAGAAGTTCGTTGAGTTTCAAAGAGATTAGAGGGGGCCGTGAATTTGCCGGAAACGCATATTTTGATTATTATTTTATGTTCTATGAATTCGATCCAAACGCTTAATTAAATATTTACTAGTTGCTTAATACAGTGCCGTTAATCTGAAATTGATATCACAATAACGTCGCGTCGAGAGATAATACACTATCGATAAATTTCAAAAGTTGTTTATTCGCCCCATTTCCTGCCAAATATATTCCGTTCAACAATTTTGAAATTTTCGGATACTTGCATATCTCGTTAACTTCTCTTATTTACATTTCTTAGGAGGGATGAATGATACAATGACGTTTATCCCATGACCGTTATCCGATCTGACACAAGTTAGCCACAAATAATTCAGTCATATCTGGATACTGTGAACATACCTCACCGCACCTCAAACATGATCGAGATACTAGAGAGTTATAGGATCTTTCAAACTAAAAGTTAATTCATGCAAACTTGGACTGTAACATCGTCAACGAATAAATTGACATGACACACATTTAGTATTGTCGCAGCAACTTTTGCTATGACTTCATAGGAAAGGTGGATCTACCAGGTAAAAAGTAAATTTAAGCGATTTGGGTTGTATCTTATGGCCTGACAATGAACAATATGATATGAAGTTATAGGTGTTAAAATCGAGTCTGTACAATTAGAATTTTTTTATTTGAAGGCACATTTCAGTTTATAAACAAATTAAGGGAGTTTTAGGGCTTTATTTAGGTTTATGATTCCAATTTTCTGCGTACACACAACTTTTCCAAATATTAAGGACTTTGAAAAGGACCTTAGAAATATATAGGATTTGGAGTATATTTATAGAGGAAAAGAAGAAGAGAGAAGATGGAGAGAAGAAGAAGAAGAGAAATCGAGGAACATTTGAAAGATTAAAAATAAGTTGGAGCAAATTACTGCCAAAACTTATGCAAATCTACCAGAAAACATCTTAAAACAAAACTAAAATCAATTGCGGTTTGATAACTTAAGAAATTGTTTAATTAAAAAATACCTATCTTTTAAATCACATTTATCCTAGAGATATTTCTGAGGTCATTCAGATTAATTATAAAATATTCACATTACTTGCATTACTCCTGCATTTCATATACTTTTGCCAAACCCTGCCAAACGTAGTAATAATATTATATTAAAATCGTAACCTTTCTTCTGAACATAAAATGATATTTTTATCCTTGAGAAAATATACCTAAAAGGCAAATAAAACACGGACCTTCGTAATATAATTCGACGTAGACTAATTAAAGGTCAAAAGGTAGCTGCCGTTTGTTTCTCCAAAGTTTCCTTAAGTTGTTGAAGCATTCAAAATATTTGTATAAATAGTATCCGTGAGTTTCGGGCAGCAATCATTAATTTCCTCCGCCTACGCTGCTACTCCGCTCATGCATCATAACCGTTTGTTTGCCTTTCTGCGTTGCCAAAAACTCGAAACCCAGCAAAAGTTCATTGTTCCAATTTCTCGCGTTTAATCAATACGCCCTGGACCCACCGAGATGTAAACAAATAAAGGAAAGTAGTTTGCCCCTTCAGCGACTAATACTCAGGATTTTCCCCGAAAACACTCCTCGTGGCCTTTGCATTTGCAGGCTGTTAACACGTCGCGCCTGCTGCCCTCGTTCGCCTACGTCGTTTTTACGCGCCACCCCGTTAAGAGATTGTAACATTAATGAGTTAATGGCCATCGTTTTTTATTAGATAACCAGACGTAAACATAAAGCCGAGGGCGTCGAAATGTGGTCGCATTGACGATGCTCTGGCCACACGCGTGCCTGGAAGTGGAAATACATATAAAAGAGAGTGACGTAAAACCGCGAAAGAGATCTCTCAGCGCGTGCGGCAACTATTAGTCTTCCCAAGGAGAGCGCAAAGGTTTTCGGTGAGTGTTATGACCAGTTTTCCTGCCTTCACATCTTGGGGGCATTATGTTTGGCGAAGAGATGAGCGGCAGGATGTCGCCGGCATTGCCCGACCGTGAAGATTTTTTATTACACTTTTAGGTGATTTTTTCCCGCAGCCATGGTGAGTTGCATTCATGGCATTAAAATTCCGGAAGTCACCACTGCCATTACTACCCCGCAGCGAACTGACAGCAAATGGAGAAGCAAATGTGTGTCAAAGAAAACATGTGAATTTGTAAATTTCGAAAAGGTTTCGAAATTCTTAGCTTCCATTTGCCATCTGTAGTTTCTTTTTTCAGCCTCGGCGACGCGTGGAAGCGCCCTATTCACATGGGAAACTCACTGTCAGGCGAAGGTCAAAAGGTTGGAAGATGCGGGCCTATTCAAATCAGACAATCGAAAGACGTTGAATGTAAAATGTGGAGGAGTAAAAAAAAGTAGAAGATAACTCCGAAAAGACAAGAAAACCGAAAGAAACTTAAATGGGAACGCTCCATGCCGAACGGAGACAACTTGAAAAGTTATAAAATCTAGTTTCTTTTTCCCTTTTTTACCCAAATCTTTATTATACAGAAAGTTTGATTGAAAGTTTTATTTTTATTGGACGAAATACAATTAAGTCCCATGGCAGGCGACGAAATCGGAATAGAAATAGAAGAGAAAAAGTCGGTAGTATTCGGCGAGTGCAAATTGAAGTTGCGAATGCGGGACTAAAGATGAGAGTAAAATTCAATCATGTTATTCCACTGCTTTTTAGAAAGGGGGCAGCAGGTGTAAAAAGCGCATTTATGTAGAATGAAAACGCCGAAAGTGAATTGGAAACGACAAATATTCAAGAGCAAGCAAATAAAAATGAAAACATTTCAGCTTCGTTCAGGGTATACACCATTAAGCGAAATCAAATAAATTAATGATGCCTCCGGCAGACATACAATTTGTTTTTAATGAATATTTGATAAAATGCTATATGATGAAGTTTTTAGTGTAATTTATCAAATGAAACATCAGGCTCTCCAGTTTCGATCAATAACGAATAATAATAAAAGCTAATATGCTCAAATTTAAAGTAGTTTTTGCAATTCAGGTCGTAAAATCAGCTTTAAAAGCTTTTTTGTAGTGTAATTCTTACGATAATAGATACTTTTATGTTACTATCTATTACATATTGGCTTATATTCGAAGCTTTGGCGTAATTGGAGTTCTTAGGTTGATGAAGTGTGAATTCCTTATCAACATAAAGCCTGCAAAATGGAAAGATAAAACCAGAAAAGAGAAAATGATAAATCCAGGATAATGTGGGTTACTTAAAAATATATAAAATATCGTCTGATAATTAAATGTAACAATTTTCTGGGAAACTTTGAAGAGTGTAGCTCTTGAATATATCGCCGAAAAGTTGCTGAATACTACAGTATTTCTTTAATTATTATTAAAGAAATATTTTACATTAGAAACTATAACATGGCTAGTATGTTTCGAATAGTCACTTTCGGTTTATATACCATCGGGTTATTTTCTCATAGTCATTTTTACAGACACCGCATACGCCTCGCATCGAGTACAATTAGTTTCTAGCGTTATTGTAC
The DNA here is from genome assembly GCA_027575185.1 of Mimaenictus wilsoni. Taxonomy (NCBI): domain Eukaryota; kingdom Metazoa; phylum Arthropoda; class Insecta; order Coleoptera; family Staphylinidae; genus Mimaenictus; species Mimaenictus wilsoni. Next base: position 16,232 of record JAODAC010005042.1, read on the forward strand.
ACGTATACCGATTTTCAAGCACGTTTCAATAGTCGAGTCCGGGTCTGCAATCATGCAAAGGCATTTTTATAAGATTACCCATTAGATTTTAGAATGAAAATTGACTTTATTCCCATTTCCTGCAAGAAAAAGTTGTTTCTTACCGTCTTCCTTATCGCAACTAACAACTAACACATCAGAAAATAAAAGTCAATGGAAAGTGGTAGGTGTACCTTAAATTTCCACGTGGACCACGCCTTTTTCCCAGGACAAGTTTGTGTAAATCGATTTCGTGCGTGTGCACTCGAAGCACTATACTATGAATTGTATGTCATTGTGAATTGCTAGCTGGGAAATTGTGTGTATTATAGATTGCGGTGTTTCACACTGCTATCTTTCATTTATCATTATGTTTTATTGTGCCCCGAAGAAGGCGTCGTGGCGTATAAACATATAAAAATATAGACGTGCGGCAGGAGCGCAAACTAAACAAAGCGCACTCTACTGAAATACAATAACATAACGTCGGAGGGCCGTGCAGGACGAAGATGAAAAGCATTCGATAAAATGGAAAATTATTGCCGCACGTGTTCGAGTGTGCACGTACGACAGCGTTGCTTGCCTGCTTGCCAGCTTGCACGCGTCTAATCTGAGTGTGGCGGAGGCGCCGGGTAAAAAATCGCTACGGCGTCGCACAATAATTTTCAATTAACGCCCCTCGAAACGCCCGCGCCGCTGCCGCCCGGCTTCTATTTTGCTGGCGTACGCATAAACGACATCAAAGCATCGAAGGCTAAGTGTTCACGTATTCCAAAGTGCGCCAGGGCTTGGGAAAAGTGGTCGGCGCGAAAATGGGCGACGGGAACAAGGCGCGCCTGATGGGAAGACGCAGTTGAGGAATTGATGTGAAAAGTGGAAGGAAATGGAATACGGGTCCGGGTGGATGCTCAGGTGTTTGCTAAGACGGTGACGACAAGCGATTTATAAAAACACACGTTCAGCCTGAGGGAACTTGTCACGCACCTGCGTGACATTTATGTGATAAGGATTTATTTAACTCTGGATTATCTTTTTGGGTTTATATATTATTTTTCTTCTTCTGGATTATCTGTACGTTTTGATAGATTATAACTGCCAGAATTAAAAGAGTAATTTCCAATTAAATTACAATTACTTCTACTATGATACGAATAATGGTTTGAAAAAAAAAGGAAGAAGACATCTAGGATAAGAAAGAAAGTGAGTGGTGATCATGACATATGGTTGGGAGCTCCAGACACTGACAAATAGTGATAGAAACCGAATACAAATAGTTGGGTCGAGGTTTTTTGAGAAATAAAGGTCGTAAGGAAACTGGGTATACTCAAAAAGGACGAAATTAGAAACGGAAGCAAGTGAAATCCTCAGGAAAGAAAAGAAGACCAAACCAAGAAGGAATTGAAGAAATCCGAAAAAGAAAGAAATAGTTGAATTGATATAATATAAATAATATATAGTTGGACCTTTATTGACATTCATCTTTTACATCATTTTACATTTTACCGCCAATAGACTTCCTAAAGTAAATAAATAAAACAAAAATATAATTCATTACAATAAGACAAAATAAAGTAAATAGAGTACATGTGCAACTATCATGCTTTTTGAAAATACTCTGGTTTTCGGAAACTCTACATATGCTTCGCCATTCGTGGTATTTCATCCCCCCTCCTCCCTATTTGGTCATCCCTCTCCTCCGTTTCCATTTCTCCTTCACAATATAAATAATAGAAATATGAATTAGTTGCTCAACCAAGTGGCTCAGATCCAGGAGAACTGACTACAAGGTCATAGGATCGAATCTCTGTGGATGTTGAACAAAACGCAGATTTCTTCTACTTTATGGTATTAGGCCCTAATGCGAAAAATACATTGAAAAATAATTCAATAGAGCTATTAACCACGGTCGTTTCTAGCTAAACTTAAACAAATAAATACAAAACATATATTTAATTCTAGGCTTTTATTCAGAATTTATGTTAAGCTTTAGAAACTACTAAGGTACCTGAGTAATTTATCCGAATTATTGTCAATTTGTCAACCGTCTGTACATGCCAACTATCAAATGTAAATTTATTATCTGCACCATGATACAGTATCAAATGCAAAGTAATGAAACCTCAGAGTTACTTATGCGCTGGACGAAATCTTTTAATGAAACAGTTTTAGAATTTACTAAATCTACAAACCGACACTAATCCTATCTCAAACTTTAAGTCAATATTAATTCCGGAAAAGCATAGGTATTGTGTGACAAGTTCCTGAGGATCTTCGGCGCAAGATTGAGCTGTTAAAATGTACTTACAGTTAGCATGAAACTTGCTCTCTAAGGAGAAAGTAAACGAACTAAACTATCCCAATATGCAAGACTATTTAAGTTACTATTCTTATTTGAAGATATCTATTTTTAACTTAGTATCTCCTAGCAAACTCTTTTTGCCTAGTTGTTTAGCCTAGTTTTATTTAATAAATTTCCACTTTTCATATGAACATGTTTTCAATTTATCCTTGAAATAGTTTAGCTTAATTCATATAAATTTATCGCGATTGTGAGACATTCGAAGTAAAATATTTTATTTGCCTGAAAATATACTTATCTTAGTTTCTACTAACTTTTGTATAATATTTCCTAGTACATTGCATTATCAGAATGTTTCTACGTAGTATTATTAAACATTCTTTCAGCTTCAACTTATACCTGAAATAGTAGAGCGTATACAACAAAGTTATAGCGACTTTGAGAGGTAGTCAAAGTAAAATATTATATCTGTATGAGTATCAACTTATCTTTTTATATGATTCTCTGTAAGTATATTGCATTATCAGAGTTTATACTTGGTTTTATTAAAAATTCCTTGTCGCATGTACATGTTATCAACTTATACCTGAAATAGTTTAGCCCAGTTCACACAAAATTTCCGTGCTTTTAGGACACCACCAAAGCAAAATAATAACCTTTTTATCAAGCGTAGTTTGCGTCGGATTGCTTTTTATACAATGTTGGAATTAAGTGGAAAACTAGCAGCGCGAAAACTACCACCATTTACCACACCATATACACCAGTGGTGGGCGATCGGGGCAATCCGCCAGCCGATCGTCGTCAGGAACTCAAACACAGCCGCAGGACCACGGAACAAAGCAAACAAGCAGCCAGCGACCAGTAAAATACTATCGCCACTACACATAGTAGTCCACCAACCGAATACGCTCGCCACCACTCGCCGAGAAGAGCTCAGAGCTGGTAGCGGGGAGTTCGAAGGAGGTGGGCAACGAATGTAATTTTGAAGTGAGTTAATGTCCTGAACATAATAGATATAAATTGTTCTATTTCGCCGCATACCATGCATCGATGATGGCGCGCGCGCGCACGAAAATAATTATTCCACTTGAAGTTTCCGCCGACGACGCTTCCAGCTTCTGCTGCAGAAATATAAGATCAAAAAGAAATGCCGAGGAAAAAGAATTGCGCAAGAAACGGGCGCAATCCGGCAGCGTACTTGTACGACGAGACTGCGCCGTATTCATGGTCACAAGTTTCGAACTAAAACTTACATTTTTTAAAAGTCGTCCCGTGCTCTTTGTTGCTTATTGCGCATTTTTCTACGTTCTGTGCAGCACTCGAGAGAAAGAAACGGGCTACAACGGGATTAACTGGAAACTTGGACCATTTGCGGTGGTCTAGGAAAATTTATGCTTTGGTTATTTAGTAGTAAGGTGTGGGTGGTGTAGACTTATGTGGGCGACACGATTATTACCGTAGTCGTAAATAAATGATAAGCAGGTTGGCGTCGTTTGTGGTAATGTTGGAGATGTCTGCAACATAATTGATTAGATACTCACCTTTATGCAACATTTTTAAATCAATTAAATGTTATTTCTGTTTTTTCTTTAAAGTGTATCACTTCTTTTCATCAAATATGTAACTTTGTAGAGTGTTATAAATGTAATTAAACTCTAAAGTTAGCAATATATTCAACATGGAGGAAATTCCGGACGCTGTTTCCATCGTCCGTGTTTAGACGCTCGAGCTAATCTCCAAAATTCAATGTACTAAACATAAACAAAACTTAACACCATAATAATACAGCCAGTGCACTTCGTATCGCGTAAGTGCATGGCACGAAAGCGCCCAGACGCCAAAATAGCAGCGCGGTCGCGTCATTACGGAAAACTGCCAAAGACATGCTGCCTGCAAGTGAAATTAGATTATCCTGCAAACATTCCACGGCTCTAATAATTAATTTATATGTTCTTATCTAGGACATTACCATAGTAAACAGTCGCGAAACATGTTAATACATCTTTTTGACAGTGTCCAAATACATGGAATTGTTTCCACTTCAAATCAGTGGAAATCTGATAAAAGCAAATAAATTCTTGATAAACATGTCAAAATATCATGTTCAAGAATTGAAATCCATTATAAATACCTCTTACAGTTTTTAGCTGTATTCTACCATCCGGTTAGGGACATGATCATTTTCGCGACTAAATATGCTAATTCGCCTTTTGACAGAGTTCCAAATCGATGAAAATCTGATTAAAGTAAATACATTTTGGATAAACAGGTCAAGTCAAAGAATTGAATTCGACAGGTAACTTTTTGAACTTACAGAAAAAAATGTACGTTTTGCTTCTTGTTATTAATTGCACTGAAAATGATAATGTACATAACCGGATATGAACAGATAACCTCTAACGCTACGCACCGCAGGGACAATATCATTTTCCTATTAAATTAACGCGACAAAATATGCTAATTCGTCTTTTCGACAGCGTCAATTAAAATAATTAGTTATTTCCTCGAGGAATCAATATAAATCTGACCGAACCAAACAAAATCTTCATAAACTTGTCAAGTGAATATTGAATTTGACGGTAAGTGGGGTTCACAGTGGAATTGTTGTTAAATTGTTGAGCGAATGTTAACTGTGTTAATGGCGTACTGGTATCACACCATTCTAGAAATTTGTAGGTAATCAGTTCGAATCCGGTCGTCGGCAATATTATGTCTTATCCTATTTCAATTAATGCAAAAGAACCAGTTAATATCTCTCTACATGGTTCACATACCACAGTTTGTGGCGTTATTCCATAGGTTATCGGTTCAAACGCGGTTGGGTACATTATCATTTTTTTCTTTTTTTCTACTAAGCCAGTGATAACTTCGTTGATTATATAATCTGGATGGATGCTATCAATGTCCTATTATTTCAAACAAGTTTATTCATCATTAAAAGAAAAAATATCCAACAAAATAATTAAAATGTTTTGGACATGGATTAGAGGATGCTTTCCCGCATCCCGCATTATGCTAAACTCGGTAGAAACAAATCTACCGAGTTTAGCACAATTTACATGCGGAACGCAGCTTTTCGACCATGACATACCGGAAGAGACTGAACCAGCATTTCTACGAGCTAACGGACGCAAAGTATCCAAGACAAAGACTGCGAGTGTTGCACGGTTTTAATTAAAAAACTCCTAGTAATTAAAAACGCTTAAATGTGTGTAGTTTCACAATATTTCAAGCATTCAATTTTGCGTCGGCACAAAGCATTTTTCCTGAAACTCCATCCAAGAGATGCATTATTGAGGGAGGGAAAATCGTACCTAGGACGTATTTACAGCAGCGCTTTTCCAGATAGTGGAAATGGTCATAGGCAAAATCGGAAAAACCGTTGTAAAAACGCAAAAAACGCGTCGAGTTTGAATCCTGCTAGATGTAAAAAGTCGGTTAATACCTCCCGGCACATAGCAGACGTATTCCTACGAAGAGTACCTCATATTTCGTATCTGTTATAAACTTTTCCAGTTATGCTCGGTGTAACGACTTTTTTTTTCGAAATTACCCAGTGATTACGACTTCCGAAATTAATGCAACGTGAATTTTAATTTTGACATCGTCAAGGTGGAAGGAGAATTAATCCTTAATTAAATTATCCCAGTTAGTAAATAAAATTACGGCAGCCTTGTGAATATTTTGCCTCAACACACGCATTTTCGTATCATAAAAGTGGTATAATTTATTAAATAGATTCCGGGTCGCATGGAAAACGTGCAGAATGTAAAAAATTATGTGTGAGCTTTCTCATAGCATGTAATTAAATTGGGATTACATATGCGGTTAAATTGGTGTTACCTATTTTCTTTGAAATACTTTTCGCACCTCTCTGCTGTGGTTGAGGAACGCGTCGGAGTTTACCCGACTGGCACAGCGCGGCAAATTGACGGCAATTTTAGGCGTCTCGTTAAGGCAAAGTTTTAACATGCCGTATTATCCTGCCATCGCCGCTAGCGAACAAGAATTTATTTCGTTAAGAAGACGCTTCCTTTATTTCTTTCCCTTCCACGTCGGCACCTAACTGTATATACCCGCTACACCTGCGACATTGACTGGCATCCCAAATATGGCATTAGTGTGTAACAAATGGAGAAAATCAGCGGAATGCAAGAACTCGCAAAGGCGGCGACGGGGGTACACATGTCGGGCGTGGGTATTAAACGATGTGATGGCGCACTGGCAAAGGCAAAGGGGTGGCATTTTACGACATTGCGGGACACCCATTGCCGCCGAGAACCCGAAAAGCTCGTGGAAGCGTGGTAATATGTTTACTGCCACCCTCACACGGCTGGAGATGCGAGGCGACGCGATGAAGAAGCGTCGCATACGAACCGAGCGCGAGGCCTGGTGATATCTGTCACTCCATCGCAAATTGCTTTACTCACACACTAATTAGACGACATACATCAGACGATTTTAATTAATCTTACTCAGCAACTGTCACATCGAGTGTACAACTAATGCGCCAGTGTTGGAGGCGACAAATACGGAGGTAGCGGAATCAACATTATGGTTTTAATATACCTTCATTATGCTGAAGGAAACTATTATAGAATATTCTTCTTCGAAAACTTAGATTTAATTACTACTCACTTTATTAGTGAATTTAATGAATTTAATATTAATGAAATTAATGAACTTTATTGTAATGTGAAAGGTATTTTAGGAAGCTTATATGTCGAGTAACTCTGAATAAGGACTACTAATTTATCAAATTCATTTAATACGAAGTATATTTTCGCAAATATTGTAGTTTAAAGTCGGTAACGTCAAGAGATAATGTGATGTCTCCAACCGTTGAACTTCCTCATGCTCTGAAAATTATGAAGAAGTCGCAATAATTCCAAATCTCAAATACTTTCGCATAATTAACTATCAATGAATTTAAAAATTTGAAACTTTGAAAAGTGGAAAATACGCATTTATGGGGTCTTCCTAAACTCTATATAAGGTTTTAACACTTCAGCTTATAATAATTTGAACTCAAGCGGCGCCATTTCAGCTCTCTGACATGCCGAACACTTTTGAGTGTTCAACGTCCCTCGGCCGCAGAATGATCGCCTAAACTGCTAAACTAACAAAAAATCCTTCGGTGAAAAGAATTCCAACTTAAATGAAACCTAAACTTACATTTAATCATGTATATTCTATAAAAAGCAATTTAAACTCGAATTTTATGTAGAGGGGGTAGGTTTAGAACTTACCATTTATATTTACTCATACTCACACATAGGCGAGTCTAGAAACCCTATTTAGTACAACATTTGATAATTTTAATTTTAAAATATCTGCATGCGATGATTATTTAACCGCGATGGCTGAATAGGTCTCGACTATCTCGTTAATTATTGGTAAAACACATAGGCCTGCGATGGATTTAATTCGCACCGCTTTGATGTCGATACAAACGCCGCCGGTACGACGCGTGGGGGGCTTGATGAGAGGGCTTGACAAAACACAGACTCACAAATACGCTGTATATTTGTAATCAACGACCATTAATTAGCGTCGGGGAGCTGCTCGCTCCACCAACCTGCAGCACCTGCAGTGTCGATTTGTCCGCCATTAACAAATCGCCGGACCACAGCTGGCGGGCCACACGCCGCGTCCTCCACCCCAAGGACCGAAACTCACCTGCAAAAGAGGGAAAAAAGCTTTAATACTCGCAAATGCAATTTGATATATGCACACTTCGAAAACAGTATGAAATAACATAGTGAATTAAACGAGCGCCCTTTGCCTGCTTTGTTTTTGTGCGAAAGAATGTGCTTTTTTCGGTTTACTTGTGCATATAATACAGTTAATCATGTTCATGTTTCGTGCAGGTTGGCGCTTGAAGCTTTTTTGTTTGGCCCCCAAATACAAACACATACACAGACAAAAAAAAGTTTATAACAAAGGTTGAATGCGCGTTATACGCGGCGCTTAAAAAAAAAGAGGTCACAGCGCAAAGTTTTTTTCTTGTTTGCGTATTGACGTAATTTCAGTGGTGTGCTAATTTTTTTGTAGAGCTCCAGCGAGGTTTTTAAGGCGCATTTTTCGGGGTGCAAATGTATAAGTTTGAAGGACGCATACACAAAGTTAGCCTACAAGGAAGCCCTGAGTATTTTTCAACTTTTTCATCTTGTAGCAGTCACAGTAATAGTCCTAGTCGTGGCGAGAGTGCAAAGCTATGCGCGAGCCAGGCGACAGCCGAATGATTTATCGCTTTTTAAACAGTTAAGCCGCCGGGAAACACGCAGCTTTACCCAGCCTGAGCTAAGCTTCTCTGTTTGCCACGTTTTTCCACATCCATTCGTACATATTATCCAATCGTTACTGTTATAAATTATGCAAATTGTTCGCACTTGAGCGCTGAAAATTAGTGAAATTAAAAATGCAAAATGTTTGGAGGTTATCGCACTATAAATATTCAAACACAATATGGAGATCAGCAATTTGCTACAAAGGAAGATGAGATTGCAAAATTCTGAAGTTCTTGGCATCATTAGAAATCACCCACGCACACCACGAACATATACGAATGTAAGTGAACGAATAGTGTGGGCATAAATGCCGAAGAAAATGTATAATGCATGAAGTGAACAGCACTCGGCGTGTTGAAGGAGTTCACGCAGCCAAACTGGGTTAAAATACTCCCAAAGAGCTTCCTCAAACTATCTCTAGTACAACGCATCAGCAAGATACAGATATTCACATGCAGGACTGCAACGTGGCGACCTTCCAAGGGTAGTGCACTGTTTTATTTAGATTTTTAAACAGGCGAAAACCACCATTGGGACCGATCTTTTGCTATTTTCTATCTGGCTTCTAAGCTCTTATTACCGCACTCAAACTCCTTTTTTCCTTTACATTTACCTGCAGCGGCCTGCAACCAACGACTGCATACATATTAATGATGCGGACTGAATAACCACCATATTTGCGAAGCGGTCGGAGAGAGGGCTGGATGAATATCTACGTACCATTATTTCCCGCTGGAAACGGCCGCTGAAGAACCGCTGAGTTGAAAGAAGCAAAAAGGGGATAAAGGGAATCATAAAAATCGACACCATGTTTGGGTTTAATTAACACACACGCAAACACATCCTGCACCATGCGTCCGCCCGGGCAGCAGCTCGTTTCGGGAGCAGAATTTTATTGTCGTTTTGTTTTTGGCACCGCTGCGCTGTGTAGCGCCGTAACGGCCGCTTTCTAACGATAAATCCGGAGTGGGCAAAAGCTCGAGACTGTCGGTGGGCGCAGGCATGAGGCCGCCGGGTTCAGTAGGTTGCAGGAATCGAAAGGGCGTTGTGATGTTACGGCAACGGCATTTATTTATTGCCATTCTGATACTAAAACATTCATGCGCTCAGTGTGAGGCTAGCATACCAGTGGAAGCTGTGGCAGCAGCAATAGCTCTTGTCTCGTTGGCATGTTTGGCCGTTTTGTTGTCCCCTATATTTGAAGATAACTATGAATTTTGAATCTGCACAGGTTTCAAAACAAACTGAACATTTCTAAATCTTGGAGGTTGTTATAATTTGCATTATTATCGTTACCATTTCCAAATTCACCTAAAATTTTATGGATGGAATTCACTGTCGGTTGTTGGTAAAACATTTTAAATACCTATATATAAATACAGTACAGTACAGTACAGTACAGTACAATACAGTGATGATGCCTTGCGGCGAAATGTACATTGTACGAAAATAAACTAATTTGTAAAACATTGATAAAAGTTTGTGTAACTTCTGTGCTAATAAAATTTTATTCTTGAATTTGAAAATGATGATAGACTGCGACGGATATAAGGTCAAAAAAGTGCTAACACCACATTATTAGTAATAGATTGGAACAGAAAATAGTGAAAGAAAATTGTAACGTCCGGTTTCTAAATACATTAAAAAGGACAACCAAAATACCAAAATATTGTGTGTGGTAAATTTAATACTCACTGGTTACGGCGAAAGTGAATACCTGCTTGAATGACTATTTTTTCATATGTTTTTTATAAAAGCTATGATGGATTTGATGGTCCTTTATTATCATTTTGTTGGACATTTTAAAGTTCAGGGTCAGTGGATATTATACCCAAACATGTATATTCTAATTTTTAACCAGTTTATTTTCTTTTTTATTATGCGACTTCGCGGAGCTTCACTTAAAAAGCTTTATTAAACCAGTCAATCAGAACCACCTGTTTATTTCCTTAAAAATGCATAGTTCAACAAGTATGCAACACTTCAGGTTTCTTCCCAAGACCACTGATTATCTGACTTCAAACTAATCACAAAAAATCTGACTTCAAACTAGTGACAAATAATCTTTCTGATTCCGAAATTAATAAGGAAACGACGCTGAATACCAATTTGATTATTTCAAAAAAAAAAGGAAAACAAAGAATCATTAAAGGAATATATAAAGCATTCTCAAATTTTTTATCGTGGCTCGCTTTCAACTATTTTAAAATTTGGTATCACAAAAAAACATATTTGATAATTTACCCAAAGGTGGGCTGGGTTCCAATTGGAATTAATTTGAATCAACTGTGAAATATTGAATTCTTCTCAAAGTTACCCAGAATTCTGAAAGAATGACAGGCCAGCGACAAGGCGAATGAACGCAGAAGAAGAATTGGAAGAGGGGGGTCCTCATTGAGGCATTACCGAAAACGGTGATAATGCATTTTGGATTGCATAGCGGGCATAAATATCCCGGTTTTTATATTATTTCAGTCTTTCAAATACACAAAATTAATGCCCCAAAATAACAGAATAAATATTTCATGGGAAAGTCTGATACTTCTTCAATTTGATGAGCTCGTTAATGTCTTAGTGGAATTATGTTTCCGCAAGTTGAAAGTTTCCGGAGCTCCACTTAAGGAGATTGAAGGAGACCGCCACCAGAATAGCTGGTTTATAAGTAACCTATATTTTAACAAGTCAGAATGAAGACACGATTCTCCCAGAGACAAATATGCATACGTGACTTCAGATTAATGTCAATAATTGATTCTAGTTATGAAACATAGAAAGTAAAAAGTAAGGAATGCCAATATAAGATTATTAATGATAAAAATATCTTAAACTTCTATACAGTTTTAATATAATTGACATAAATCTAAAGCAATCGTATGCTCCCCAAGCTTAACCACTAAGCTTGGAAAGCTGAAACTGTCCGTACTGTTCGAACATGTGTCCGATTTTCGGTAACAAATAAAAGAGCAACCCTGCAATCCACAAACAACGTGAGTAACTAGCAACCGCGGCGCAACTACCCGGCGAAATTGATTTTCAGCTGGTGGTTGCTAGTCATCTGAGCAAAAAATGCACACCGAACAAAAATCCCAATTCCGAACGTAGACCCGGCAATCTAATCCGCGCGCATGAATTACTTGCACGCATTTTTTGCGAAAAAAAAATTGATGGAAAATTGATGCAAAGATTGAAAGATTGTGTCCGCATACCGTTTCCCATCCGCGCAGTATCTGAGCATCCGGGCATCCGGCATGTGCATGCTCCGATGGTCGAGAATCAAATTTTCATCGGCGTCTAAGTGACTGAGTGAATGAATGACTGGCACATATAAGAGTGAAATTGCCCACCTCCCTCCATCCAACCAGCCTCGTCCTCGCCGAAAGGAAATTTTCTCGCCTCTGCAAACGCTCTCATCAGTTGACTACCATCCGGGTTCTTTTTCCCCGGTTGCACCAACGACGACAGGGACGCCTTCTGGTTCGCTCGTCGTCCCAGGCGTGATTCAAAGCAGCTGTAAAGCAAGGAGGAGCGATGCTAGGAAGGCAAACGCGGCCGGATGTGGTAAAACATTTCGCGCTTCAAGCATCGCCACTGTGCCTGCCTGTCCTGGCATGCTTGTCTGCGCCCAGCTTTTGCCCAGCTTTTTGATCCCGGATCTTCGTGCGCAGAGGATAAGTGCGGACGAGTGTTTTTTAGCCGTCTGACAAGTGTCTTTCACACGTACCAATTTTTTCCCAACATGCACGCGCTCCACACATTAGACCAGTGTTTTCCATTCCGCCTTTTTCCGCGCGATGAGTACAAAGAAAACATGGAACATGCGCATGGCTATTTTATTGGCGTTTTGCGCGTGTACAATAAAAGTGCACATCGTGCGCACGTGAGGCTTGTTTTCATGGGATCCGCAGAATATTGCGCGGGAATGACAACATCAACGGGATAGAGCTCATGTTGCACAAACAACTGAAAACTTGTCTTAAATTTGACCGCATATAATGCACATTTTACGACAAGCTAATTTTACCGAAAATAAGCGCTTACTATGCCACTATACTTAAGACGTTTGTAAATTGGTAACTATGATGTGCAATGCCGTCGGCGTCGGGCGTCGGGCGTGCGCTAGGTAACTTTGGCAAAGAGGTTGCACTACAATAAAAACGTGATACAAGTATTCCTTCGTATATGATCCTCAAGCCTATTTTGTCTAGAGATTGTTAAACTGTTTTTTATGTTATCATTTTTTTTATAAAAAGGACGTAATATTCGATATGGTGCCTTGTGAACAGAGACTTTGGGGTGCGTCGTCCTTAACATATATCGAACAAGCTCGAGAAACAAAACTTAAGAAAACCTTGTTATTAAACGATATTTAAAACCGATACTATGTCTATCTCCACTACGAAATTTAGAGTTGGTGTGACGCGCCTCTATATTTCGTGATAGAGCAATTAGATGCACTGCTTCTCGAAATGTATCTTGGATTAGTTACCCAGCACCCAGTAAATAGCGTGGTGGAGGAGCAACACCGCTACTTTTAGCTCACAATCAGATTGATGAAGAGGGGGATGCTGGCACCTCCACCAACTTGCATGGCAGCACATTAATATTTTTGAAAAAATGAAATATATTATTCCTCATCATATGTAATAACACTAGATAAAATTAGCTATAATTACATTATAAAAACATGTTACTAAAGTTAAATCATTAAAACAACAATTTATAAAACCACTAACCTTTAACTAATGATAAAACATTTGCAGCTTTTATTTCAACCTGAATTCGCAATAATAAATTACGAGCAATTAATGTCTGTCGGAGCGCGAGCATGTTTAGATTTGGAAGCGCGGCTCATCGCTCACATTAACAGATTGCAGACGGCGATATACGGAGCAAAAACTTGTAGCGCCTCAAGCCCGAAGTCCCAAGCTCGAAGCTCAGGGCAAGGTTGACGAAACTAAATTGCCAAAAAACACACAGCGGTATTACTCCCTAACGTCTCCACTTACCGCGGTTGAGTATATCCAACCGCACCGCGGAAGTTTGCTCCTCCATTTGCCCAAGACTAATGCGATCATGTGAACTCGTTGCTTGCCTGCCCTTTCCGCCAATGCCCCCCGCCCGAGAATGATCAATTATGATTTCGAATGTTCGTGCCAGCCATTCACCACTTGGCAGCTATGGATGTAGATTGGAACGCAGGCCAGTTTACCTGTGCACATACGTGCGAACTAATGGAATTCATTAATTTAATGCCACTGATTGAGATTATTACAATGGACCTCAAATATGATTGGGGGATATGGCAAAGGAAACGGAAGGGTTGCGGGGGAGATTGGAAGATTTTCGAATGGTGGCCGGAAGTGGAGATTTCCATTAATTTATTATATTACGCCCAAGGTGCGGGCGTAGTTGGAAAACAGGGAAAGGAAACTATGAAACTGGGTGCTAAGTGACATGATTAATTATGCTAGCATGACTGTCATAACGGAAGGGTAAAGGAAGGGTAAATGAATGTATATGAGAAGGAGCAGAAAATAAATGTTAGAGATTGCTCTGAAATGTGAGATATAAACTGATATGTTTTGCTTGTTTATTTTAAACTTATGTTAAGTTCAATGGTCACTAATAAAGCAGCCACAACTACATGGTTTGAGGTGGTGATATGGCCTGGTGAACGAGATGTTACCTGACGATAAGTCACCATCGGATCTAATGCAACCAATCTATCGCGAACCTATGTCGGCAGCAGCCCATTTGTGTAGCGCGGTGATTGCACTGGGTCCCGCACACATGCAGTATTGACACGTCCATGTATCAAAATATTATGGACGACAACTACCTGCTGGCTGTGTTGTCGCGTAAGGGAAAGAGGAGAAGAGATGAAGCTTACACAGCGTTTGTATAGCACTGTTTTATTAAAAACTAAACTTCGTCCGCCTGGTTACCCCTCACATACCACCCTTCTCATGGTAGCACCATTTTCTTACAGCGTCCTCCTCACAGTTAGAGGAAAAGGAACGGAAAAGTTTACATAAGTAGGATGGGCTAGTGCACGACTTAACAGCATCATCCAAAACTTTATCTCTAGATTAAATAATTATCAACATACCTTATGTTTATAATACATTATGCCACTGACATGAACGCGCTACGGTACGTCTGAGAAAACCTTCAAAGTTGGTAGTTACACAATGTCATAACAAGGACAAATTGTCGAGAACCGTTGGCTTATTTACGAGACATGTTTCAATTTTTGGAATTAAGTTTCTTTGCGGACATTTGGCCTATCTTCCAACAAAATACATTTTTCATGCCATTGAAACTGTCACGTCCGGTCGAAGTAGTAAATCCTTAGAAATTAAGAACAATTTAGTCACGCATTGACGCCAGCTCACATTTTAGAAAATCTTGTAACTCTCAGGCGTGACGGGTAATAAATCTGACGAAGAGGACGTAGCGTGCTGAGAGGGTAGAATTGTCTCCATAGAAGTGTACCATAGATAGGCAGGCTGGCGTTAGTTGACATGTGGCCGCTTTCACTTCGCGGGCGATCTTAGTAAATTAAGATCGAACTTTCGAAACACCCTGCTGTAAGTAAGTGAAAAGGTTGGGCCCTCCCTCGAGAAAGCTAATGTTTTCCGATTGGTGTGGTTGCGAGAAAACGAGTAGAGGGTATTTTCAAGATTTCGACGGGAGGATGTTTTGGGTGGTAACCTTTTAGATTTTAAGATTTCTTGTTTGTAAAACTTGTAAATAAAGTTCAGTTGTTAACAGAGGCTTAAACTGACTAGTCGATTTCTGCGTTTTCACCTTCGGACGGGTAGTCCAAGCCTGTATTTGAATTAAGTCTTGTCGCGGTTCGTATGTCGGCGTCTCCACCAAATGTGGCATACCGTCTCCACCAAATGTGGCGTTATGTTTTTTAGGCGTCTCCACCAAATGTCACGTACGGGGGTTTCCTTTATGGGGTTTACTCGCTTGGCTTTTTCCTACTCTCACTCGACATACTAACGCGTTGTACCGGGGATACTTATAAATGGTACTTACCATTTATCGATGGACATCTCTGGACCGTACGAGGACAATTC
>JAODAC010005053.1:0-31911 GCA_027575185.1 Mimaenictus wilsoni
TGAATTCTTTTGGGACGAGCCAAGGAATCAGACTTTGTCAGTGGTACCTTGCAGGGCTGAGTTTTTGGTTCGCAACATTAGTGTCATCTTCGCGTTTATTGGGACCCTGCTCTTTCAGTGTAGCTTAGAAGCAGTGTTAGAAGCAGCAAATTTCGTGTGTCAATCCACGCTGCGCAGTGTAACAAGCTTTATACACCCTGCTTAATCTACTTCATCAAATGCCCCATGAATGAAT
Source organism: Mimaenictus wilsoni (assembly GCA_027575185.1). NCBI lineage: Eukaryota > Metazoa > Arthropoda > Insecta > Coleoptera > Staphylinidae > Mimaenictus > Mimaenictus wilsoni. Next base: position 236 of record JAODAC010005053.1, read on the forward strand.
GGCAATCAGTAAATTTCATTGTTCGGACTTGTGTCATTAGGTCTACAGAGGTCAGCACATCCAAGGCATGGATCTGTACACAGGAGACATGTAATTCGTGGCATCAGTTTCCTATTTCCGGTGCCGCAAAAAGCTGGATGATTAATAATTTATTGTTCTGGGTTTATCATATTTCATTTTATTTCACCTCTACTTCGACAACAATTGTTTGGAATATTGATCCTTTTTCAAATCAATTACCTATTTGTACGCCTGTATAAAATAAACCCAAAATATTCCACCTTAGACTTGTCTCGATTCTCTACTGGAGGGTTTTGATACGACACATTAAATGTACAAAATACTATTTTGCTACCCTTACAATTTTTAACATATCCCAAATCAGTCAGTGGCAACTCATGCGAGTGTGGAAATGGCATTTCTTACGAGTTGTTCATAATACTTTTTCTACGATTAGAAAGTGTGAAAATAATAATTTCTTGATCAAAACGATACTAAATTGTGTACATTATAGAATTGGACCAGCAAAACTATGCTTGTTCTACGTATTTACAATAAAAGCACAATTTTAATAATACAAATATTTGTCCACTATAAAGAAGAATTCATAAACCGAATCCATAAAACACATTGAAAAGTTGATCCAAGTATATGACTCAATGTGAGCGTGCTTAATATGGCGTAAAATTTATTTACTTACCTAGATGTGGGTCCCCACTTTATTACGTCGTAAAAATATGCACTTATTGGAGGCGTGTTGGGGGTGACTTAATCAAATTAGGCCGTACTCTTTCGACGCCATCGGAGACGTTATCGTAACCCATCACAAGGACGCTATGCTGACGTCTTAATGTTTATTAAACCGTCGATAAAATCTACCTTAAAATCCACCATAAACAGCTTGACTATAAAATCCCAGCACTATTCCAACCATTTGCAACAAAGCACACTTTCGTAATCTTAAATTTTGAATTTTTTTTACAATTAGATGAAGCGGTGTACATTTGACATTATGTTGGGAGGTTAATAGGTTGGAATAAAAACCCATTGCAAATCTTGCTCTGACGCGTTGATGACTATAAATCACCCCGAGGTGTCGCGTTTTGCATGCGTCCTTCAGAAAAAAAGTGCCAAAACAGTATATTACAAGTACCAACATGGCGGTGGGATAGACGAGTGTGTGAAGTGGGTTGCGGAGTCATCTTATTACGGCCGCCATTTGTGCGATCATATTGCACACGTTCGCCACTTTTCATTGGAAAGCAGATACTTTATCATCGTCGGCGTTGAGTGCTGACATACGTGGAAAATAAGCGAAACTCTTTTGGCGTTGTTAAAAGATAAAAAAAAACTGGCGAATCGCTTTTGTTTCGCTGATTCACATCCTCTGGGATATCTTTAAACATCAAGGATGACAGCACTCTATTTTATCCTATACTGTGGAATTTTGTAGTTCTGAATAATAAATTATTACCCTTACCTTACCGACATCCGATAACTGATTCAATTAAAACGGAATGCAATATTTGTTTATTTTTGCATATTAACTGACAAATGGCGGAAGAAGGTCGTCAGGGACACTTTATGTTTAGCGTCCTTTGCATACTAACGCATTAGTCTGTTAGAGGGTCAAAATTTAGTATCGAAACACCCACTGTCCTGTACCCTGTTCTATATGATGAGTTCCGTCTATTTATTGTAAGAGGCCCTTCTATACCGGCGCTAGTATAAGCAACATGCCATTTAATTGGGCGTTTTAATTTAGCAACAAATTATCGTAAAATGATTTTCAGCTATTAGAACTTTATATACAAGGTGAATTTTGCCTCGTAAATCAACTGTTTTTAAGAAGACACCATATACATTTCGTTTATATTAAGGGAAAATAACTATTTTGCATTTTTTTGCGATATATAATTAAATTATTAAATATAATCAATTAAAATGGTTCTAATTAGAGCAATTTCCAAGGCAATGCAATAAATGTGGTATCAATCTACTCCTGAGATTATCCTCTTCCTGATGATATCATTTGTAGCTCAATCTTATTGGTGCGAGATATATATTTTTTGCATTATGTGATTGTATTTTATATTAATTATTAAAATAGCCTTAAATGGGCCAATTCCGGCGACAATATAATAAATTCGGTATCAATCTACGCCCGAGAATACCCTCGTTCTCATGATAACATCTGCAGTCCTACCTCATTGGTGCAAGATATTTTTTTTGCAATCTGTTATTGACTTTTATATGAATTATTCGAAAATATCAATGCAAATGGTCTTAAAAGTACCAAGTTCTGCGGCAATGTAATAAATTTAGTATCAATCTACTCCTGAGAGCATCCTCTTTCTCATGATATCATGCATCAACATCGTTGGTACGAGAACTCCTTTTTTGCAATTTATTATTGACATTTATATTAATTATTGATAAATATCAATGAAAATGGTCCTAAAAGAGGCCATTCCTCCGGAAATTTAATACATTTGGTATCAATCTTACCCTGAAAATACCCTCTTTTTGACGAAATCATTTTTAGCCTCGTTTTTGCATTTTATGTTAATTATTGGAATAAAACAATGAAAATGGTACCAAAAAGGAGACAATTTGTTAGACTTTTTTATACATTTTGTATCAATCTACTTTTGATGACATCCTTTTTCTGATAATATCATCCTTAGCCCAGCCTCATTGGTGCAAGATAACTTTTGCAATATATTAATGACTCTTAGATTAATTCTTGGAATAAATCAATGGAAATGGCTCGAAAGGGTCGTATTCTAGAGGCAATGTAACCAATTTAGTATCAATCTGCTCCAGAGAACACCTTCATTTTGATGAAATCATTCTTATCCTAGCTTCATTGGAGAGGGATAACGTTTTTGCAATATATTATTGACTTTTGTATTAATTATTGGAAAGCATTTAAGAAAATCGTTCGAAACGGGCAAATTCTTGAGACAATGCAATGAATTTAGTACCAATCTACTCCTGAGAATACGCTCTTCCTGATGATACCATTTTTAGCTTTGTTTTTACGTTTTATATTAATTCTTGTAATAAATCAATGAAAATGGTCCAAAAAAAGAAAATTTCTGAGACTATTTAATATATTTAGTATCAATCTACTCCCAATGACACCCTCTTTCTGATGATTTCATTCTTAGCCTTTTTGCAATATATTAATTATTGCTATATTAATTCTTGTAAGAAATCAATGAAACTGGCCTGAAAGGGGCGTATTCCAGAGACTATGTAACCAATTTCGTATCAATCTGCTCCAGAGAACACCCTCATTCTGATGAAATCATCCTTATCCTAGCTTCATTGGAGCAAGATAACGTTTTTGCAATATATTACTGACTTTTGTATTAATTATTGAAAAGAATTTAAGAAAACTATGCAATGCATTTAGTACCAATCTGCTCCTGCGAATAAGCTCTTTCTGATGAAACCGTTTTTAGTTTTGTTTTTTCCTTTTATATTAATTCTTGGAATAAATCAATGAAAATGGTCCAAGAAAGACAATTCCTGAGACTATTTACTACATTTCGTATCAATCTACTCCTAATGACCCCCTCTTTCTGATGATTTCATCCTTAGCCCAACCTCACTGGTGCAAGAGCTTTTGCCATAAATTATTGTGTTTTATATTTCTTCTTGGAAAGAATCAAGAAACATTGCTCGAAAAGGGCCAATTCCTGAGTCTATGCCATGAACTATGTATCAATCTATTCCTGAGAATACGCTCTTTCTGATCATATCTTCTTTAGCACATCCTAATTGGTGAAAGTATTTGGTGTCTGTAATAAATTTCCTTTTAGAAGCTTACAATTAATTATTAGTTCATAGAACAATAAAAACCATATGGTTTTGATAAAATTCAATAAAATAACTTTTTACTGACAAAAACTCCGCTTTCAGTCATTGGGCGACGGGGATTTCTAGACCTATAATATAATTCGCCCCTGCTAACAATGTTATTCAGTTTAGAGTTTCCTCACTAATCAACATATATTATTGTCACGGGTCGAGGTTTTGGGGTTTATCTTTGTAACTTACTGATAATATTGAGGTTCACTCGCTTGACTTAAGCTACCGTGACTAAACCGAGATAATAAAAGAATTTGGACTTACCACTTGATCTACGACGCTGACGTACGAGGACGTATGGAACTTGCACCGATTGACATGGAGGCTGTCGGGCTGCTGGACTCTGGTTGTTTGCTATTGGTTGAAACGTAGATGGCTGGGCACTCACTCGGTAACGACTTGGAGTTGTAGATTTCACAAGGTTGATTTATTACATTATTAACTTATTACAGAAAGAGCGCGACGCGTACAGTAAGCCCTGGAAGAGAGTTCTCGAGACCGTTCTCTGACGGAGTTCCCCCCTAGCACTCCCCGGGTTTTATCTTATATACTAAAAATCCCTCCTCTGGAGTTTGGGTGTGTCCGGGCATTTTCCTAAACACGGGGCTACTGATTGTGAGTAAGACTCACGTACACGCGCTATGCGTTTGCCTCTGCGGCTTCGAAGGTCGTTATCGTGGTGGATGACTTGCTCGCTATCCTCCCGTTTCCTCGAAGTGTTTACTCAGGTTTGGTCACCCCATGGAAAGTTAATGTTTCCTATCGTCTGCGGTGGTCTAAAGTCCTTCTGTTCGTTATATTAGAATACCGTCTTAACGAGAATGTAATTTTAGATAAGTATTCCAGATTTATATTTATATCATATGTGATTACAGATGTGTTCTTTTACTTTCGCGACATTATAAAATGAGTTTGTTTCTCTCTGCCGAACCCAACGCTGGCAGATCTCTTTCCAAGCACACCCTGAGAAAAGTGACAGAACTCAGGAAACATCTCTATTACGTGTACATCTCATCTGCATCAAAATACGTCAAGCATTCCTAGGCAGATTCCAAGCTGTGTAGCTAAGATGGGTCACCCTTTAAAAATAAAAGGGGGCAAAATAGGAGGCGGGGTATAACCCACAGAAAAAAATCGTACATTCATCTTGGCCCTATTATTAGAAATGTGGGTACAGGATAATTGATAAAAAGAACAAACGCAGAAAGTCTTTTTTGAATTTTTAATTCATTTGTTAATTTTTAAATACATTAAATATAATACATGATAAAAACAGTTTTTTTCTCCATTTCGTTAAGGTAATTAGTAATGCGATTATATGCAGCTCTCCTGTATCCGATTGGAGGTGGTGACAACCTCGGGACCTCGATACTTGTGCGTGAGCGTCTGGGAGCCAGACAGCGCTGTCACCGGATTCCTCGCTGGCCGCTGCAGGCTTCTATACATCTGCACATAACAAACATAGAGGTTATGCGTAATTTCATCGAAGGGTTTGAGGTTTTGCAGATATTTGCTGACTCTAAAGCGAGGAAGGGGGGTCAATTACCGTTTGATTTGGATTGTGTTTGTCTTTGGCAACATGTCGGAAATCAAAGTCGTCGGCCTCGTCCTCCTCAGCGTCCACGTCGTGCTGCACCTGCTGCGGCTCGTAGACCTTCATGAAGCCGCGTGTTGGACGTTGCACTGGAATGAAATCGTCAGCGGCGCATGAGAATAAAGACGGAGGCAATTTTTGCGCGGCGCGGCCGCTCACTCTCGGGAAAATAAAACGCGAGCGCCCTTCGGAATTGCGGAGATGTGAAATTGGCGAATTGCTAAAGCGGTGCAAAACGGGGAATTGCAAAAGGGAATGTGCGCCGGCTCATTCTCTATGTCTCACACTGAGCGGCGGTGGAATACAGTCTAAATAGAGAGGAAATTGAACGGAGAATTCTTTCGTCTTCCGCTCAATTCCCTTCGATTTACTGTATCAATATAAACGGAAATATTCGCGGAATGAGCATTGGGGGCGTAGGAATATTATGAACTATCTATCACTCAGTAATGTTAGACCCGCACCCGCAAATGCTTCTTTTCTGCATTGCCAGGAATACAGGCACTGATATAAAATTGGACCTAGACTTTCATTCGGACTGGACTTGAACTAAAACACGAAATACCTGGAACTAGAACATTGGCACGGGAACTAGAACTAAATTTGGGACTGAAACTGGCATTGGAACAAGTATCGCAAAACATTTAATTTGAAGGGGGACTGAAATTTATATATCCGGAACTAGACCTTGGAACTGTCTTACGTATTAAAACTAGGACTGGAATTCAATACACACTTGGAACTGGAACTACAGTAAAATTGTAACTGGAAATAAAACTGGGACTGCAACTTGAATTACACTTGAAACTGAAATTACAATTGGAACTAAATTTAGGGACCTATCTTTAAAAGTAGAACTATAATTGGAACTTGTTACACAAACTTGAATCAGAGGTAGACCTAGGACCAGAATTTAGTCTAGCCCTGTTAAGCTTTAAGTTTGCCGAGCAATTCAGTCTCCGTCTTTTGGACTTCAAACTATCGTTCAAACTGCAAGTGATATTGAAACTGGGATTTCGACTAGAATTAATTATAAAACATGGCCTATATCTGGAACCAGAATTGGCACCGGAACTAGAACTTAAACTAATTGTAAATTTTGGACTGAAACTAGCATTGCAACTAGTATGAAATGATACATTTGAACCATAATTTGAACTGGAACTGGAATTCCAGGTATACACGGAACTAGAACTTGGAACTGGTTGATATATTGAAACTAGGACCAGCACTCAATAAACAATTGGAACTGGACATAGAATTGAAAAAAAATACTGGAATTGCAACTGAAAATGGAAGTGGAATTTGAGCTACACTTGGAACTGCAATTACAATTGGAACTACTTTTCGGGGCCTCTCTTAAAATTAGAACTAGAATTGGAATTTGCAATTAAATTAGTACTGATAAGCAATATGTTTGCCAAGAAATTGTCTCCTTAACTTGGATTTGAAATTGTCTTTCGAACTGGAACTGCTATTGAAACTGAGATTTCGACTTCAACTAAATGTAAATCACGACCTAGAACCAGAATTGGTATAGAAACTTAAACTAATTATAAATTTGGGACTGACATTACAACTAGTATTGAATGTAAAATTTGGATATTAATTTGAATTTGAACTGGTATTCTAACTATATTCAGAACTAGAACTTGGAATTGGATGAGATATTAAAGTCCCAAGTATGTATTGAGTTCGAGTACTAGGAACTTAATACATATTTGGGACTCGAAATTGAATTGAAAAAAAACTTGAATTGTAATTGAAAATGGAACTGGAACTGCCACTTTAACTACACTTTGAACGGGAACTACAATTGGAATTAAATTTGGGGTACTATCTTTAAAACTAGAACTGGAATTGGAACTGGGAACAGAAATTAGAACTACAATTGGGACAAGGACCAGAATTTAGTCACATACTGGTATACAGTAAGTTCATCGAGTCAGCTGATAATTGTCTCCCTCAATAGTAATAATTGTGATCTATTTAATGACGCTCTTACCGTATTGATTCCGAATAATATCGGGATCAGTGGGTTCCGTTTTCGCACCGTTACGCACCGTCTCAGTGAGCATCGGATCGGGTAGCGTAGGCGATCGCACACCGGTGATGTGTCCATCGACGATGAGGTCCTCAGCGGCGATGACCGCCTCCATCGGCACGTGTTTGCTGCCGTTGTCGGGGCGGTGGCATGGACGCGTATAGTGTCGTTTGCAGAGCGCCACCAGGACGAGACAAACGCCAGCGGCAAGGACGCCAGCTGTGCCGAGGAGCGCAAGGATCAGTGGGCTGATCGGCATCGTGGCCGAATTTCCTGCAAGAATTACGAGCGTATTACAATCGAGCGGCGAGTCGAGCCGTTAGCTTGCCGCCCGCACCCCTCCCAACTCTCTCCAGTGCGATAAAATCGAGATTTATTGATATTTGTTTGGATTTGCAGGGCGCTCAGTGCTGGTGGCAATAAACGGATGTACGATGGCTGCATGGGAGCCGTTTAATTAAACCTGCCTTTAGACGTACGGCCGTCGGGCACGAGAACGTCAAATAATTCTGTTGCGGTAAAAGTATCAAAAATTGCAATAATATATCATACGACATGCCTGTGGGCATTGCGGGCAATATGTTAAAATTATGCACATAAAAGAGATATCTTTCATCCGACGCGCGGTTGCCTCGGTTTGAAATTATTCGGAATTTCCTCTCTGACCGGACGCGTTCGTCCCACGTTGCGGGGTGGCGGGTCAGAGTGATAAAAAAGGAGCTCGCGTCGGAGGCGACGGCCGGCGGCACTGGTGGCTGGGCGGATGTGGTTTTGTACTGTAGTGTTGGGCGATGCGCAAACGTGGCCATTGCGTATTCAGCGCGTCCGTCGACTAACGGACTAAAAGAGCAAACGAGACTTTGTATCGAGCTGCAGAGTAACAATCCCGAGTGATTCGCGCGGCCGGGTTTGCGGCTCGGCTAGAGATCTTGTAAAAGGAATTGCCTCGCGTGCGGCGGCGACGGCGGCATGGCCAGAAAGACGGAAATGAATTATACATGAGACTCGAAATAAAATATGGAAATGAACGCCCGAACGGGCGCGGCGGCGGCGGCGGTGTTGGTGAGGTTCCACCTAACGCGTCTTTCCCGAAGTCGGCGAAAAAAACGCGCAGCAAGTAATGGGAACGTCGCATTACTTCACCTTCCAACCTCTCTTCCCTTGCACGAAGAGAAAGGAATCAGATAAGTGCGCCGACCTCCCTACTCCGACATATTAACCGACTTTTGCCTCCCCCGAGGGGCAGAAATCTTCCCGAAAGTTTTAATCGAAATTTATCCCCGAACATACGTTACCGGGGCAGAGTCAAATCATCATCAAACATTCGACTTTCAAGCTAAAATCCCTTCTATTGTTTTAACTCAGTGTTTTCCAAACGGGTGGTACGCACAGGAGTCCTAAAACATACGCGCTTGATTCTATGATTTAGAATCTGGATGGACTTTTGAAGTGCGAAGAATGAGTTCTTGTACAATGATCTTCGACTCATCATTATGAATATTACGTTGGAGGAACATATTTGACCAACATTTAGGAAAACCCTGTTTGTATCTTAAAAATATATCGTAAAGTTTTGGAACTAACCTGTATATTTGGCGACACCTTTAAAGGTCACCGTGTCCACAACGCTGGGGTCAGACTTGCCCTTCGCGTTGATGGCATACAGAAGGATGCGATAGCTGACACCGGGTTCCAGACCCTCCGCGTAAAAACTGGGAGGTGTGCGAGTGGTTGTTACATTCAACCGGGAGCGCATAGTCGGTAGTTCGAAGATCTCCATGAGGAAACTCTGAGGAAGTCCTCCATCGAAACTCTCCGAACATTCGACCTGCAGGGAGTCGGAGGTTTGGTTCATCACGGTGCAGTTCAGCAGTGGAAACGGTCGTCCTGGGAAAGAAAAAGAAACCGAAAAATGAGCTCCAGCATAACGTTATTTACTTATATTCGACGTGAAGGCCAAATGGTTTCATAGATTTACCCGGGGCTATTCTTAACCAAACTTTTCCGCCCCAAGCCAGCAAAAGGATCGCACAGAGCTGACGGGAAGACAAACATTTGAGCAAGTTGGCCACTGCGCCGTCTGCAACCGGGGGACCAAGAGGGATCCGTACATTACTATCGGCCAAAGTTTTTGTATAGTTTGCTGCTAATGTTGGTACAGCTTGCTAATGTGCCCAGCCAAGTCGAGGAATGTAGCCGGCAAAACGGACGCGCCCCATCGGATTTAAAATTCAATTAAAAAGTCTTAAAGTTTATTCTTAAAAGGCAAGGCGGCGTGGATAGTGCTCTCGAAAGCTACCCAGCAACAAGTTATATTGAATTTTAAAGTTGTATGCGCAAACTCATAGTGCAAAGTTTTGCTCTTAATTATGCGATGGCCGTCGAAGAAACATTCGCAAACATTGTAACCAAAGAAAAATGCTTAATGCGTCTGTCGATAAAAAAGCACCTTTAAAAAGAGGTAGTTAATCTCGGTTTTAAGGTCAGCTTGTTCGGACAGCATGTACAACAATTTTTCAAAAATTATGCACGTACTTTATCTAGTACCCTTTCACAGATAAAGCGATACGAATCGTACTGGCATTGGACTATTTTTCAGGGGAATCTGGTGTGGGCGGTTTACAGGGTTGAGAGGCGGAATCAAAATCAAATTGTAACTAACATGGCAGTAGGTAGGAGCAGAAGAGTGGGCCTTGGGAGGAAGAATAGTATTCTGATGGCATCAACAGAAGACCGGGTTCTGAAGGGCAGGGAGAAAAGACCTGATACCGATACCGGGGGTCAGCGGCTGAGAATTAAATGCATGGGAAACAAAGGAACAGAGAACAATAAGATATTGAATTGGGTTCTGAATAACCCAAGGTAGGGATTTATAGGTATTCAGGAATGAATTATCCACCTCATTTGAGTACAAATACATAAAAGTTGAGCTTTCAACATTTAGTTTCATGTGAATAGCTTCTACGCGCTTGACTTGAGCAACTTTCAACAAAGTCAGGCCCATAGACGTATGGAGTAATTGAAATATGAAAACAACAGAAGATGAGGAAAGTAAGCTACATTGACAGGTTTCAGTATACGTCCCATGAATAAGCAAGAATGCAGAATGATATGGTAGAAGTATATGCTATGGTGTAGAAATGGAGGCACATTGAAACCATTACACCCCAAGAATTCCTCAGTTCAGGTTTAAAATAACTGTTGCCACGTTCTATTACATCAGTGGTTCATCAAATAATTGGCTGGTCCACATAATTCCTAATAGTGCAAATGCAAAATGAGTCGCTTCACCGCTGAACCACTTCACCACTGTACATTTAATCGCATTATGTTTGAAAGAAGCTCTATGCTATGGAAAGACTGAAGCGTTTTGCAGTGAGGTACTTTTTAGTTCGTTGCATGCTTTTTATCGGCTTTAGCATCGTTCAAGTTTAACATCGTTTGGCCCGCGACTAAAGCGCATGGGATTTAGCGTGTTTATGCGACAATGTGCAGCGCCCCCACCACCTCACAGCACCGATGAATCCTTCGCCGACGACCAGAGCGAAGGATCGCATAAATCGCAATAAGCCACGACGCGGTGCATGCATGCATATGCGCCCTTGCGATGCATACATTTTCATAACTTTATGCGAATTTGCGGTCGAATAAAATGCGCCAGCCCTCCAGCCGAAAAGTTTCACCCGGGGGCCATCTGGTCGCATAACCCCGAATGCAACTGGAATCTACTACCCCATCTCCGAAAGTGGCGCATTCCAACAATGCGGATAATCATTACTTTCCTTCGCCCCGCGTAACATTTTCTATATTACAAATGTTTGCAACTTTCCTACGAACAAACTCCTCTAATTAAACTGCTTTTTGTTCGGCTCCTCTGCGCATTCCGAAGTTTGATACCCTTAAATTGTTCAGGTTATCTTATTTGTGATGAGATAGGTTATGCTTTGTTCCCGACTGGACCGAATTGTGCCCCTGATGTTCATACATAAAACATAAAATAGTAGTGCTGCCGTGGAGTGGTAGCGGGCGCTAGTTTCGTATAAACCCACGCTCGACTGCGTCCGAAAACTCACCGCCGCCTCCGCAAGTGCTGCTGCCACCCTCTTGTTTTATTTTGCCGGTGGCGGCGGGGGCAGCCCGCATTCGGTGGCGATGTACAGCACAACCGCCATTGCATTATCATATCATATATTCCGGATAACGTGCGAGGGATCATTTCTCATCCGATATTATGAGGTTTACACCCGACATGCATAAATGCACTTGCACAAAACCGCCCTTAACCGAAATTCCGACGGGTGACACGTTTCTGTGGCGGCGGTGACGGCAGCAGCCAGACTTACTTAAATGACTCTCAATCATTATATCGTATTATGTCACGTAGTTTTTCCTATCAAAATGCCTTATTCAACAAATGTCATCAATTTTATTTACAATATCATTTAGGTTACGTTGGAATAGGTTAGGTTAGGTTTAAGTTGATACATAACCTGCTTCTTTTAAGTGGAGTTAATTCTGGTTCAGAGGGCCTTGTTGCCAAGAGCCATAAATCAGCAAGAAGATGAAGAAGAATAACATTTTCACATGTTTATGGGACCTATTTATCATAAGGTAGGTTAGATCAGATTATGTAAGGGACAATTAGGTTGGGAAAGAAGAGAACTCTTAGGTTGGTGTATTTAGAGACTTAGTTTTTTAAGGTGTTCTTGTAGAGGCAATGAACGGCTTTATAATTCTGGACTGTAACAACAAGTTACTGGGAAAGAAGTGAAATACATAGGTTATAATATCAGAAGATCAGAAGGTAAGTTCTAATAGATTATTTGATATGGTTGTCTTTGGTGCAAGTGTATGTAGGGGTTAAGAGTTTACATACATTCTAAAGTGCAGAGGAAGTTTGTTGGAATAGTGCAGCTGCTTCATTACTATTGAATTTTCTAAATATCAAATCAGATTTGATTGCGATAAACCTCTCAGCCTTTTCCAGGGGCAAAGTATTCCTAAAAGTACGTTGTACCTTTTTATAGTCTCTCTGAGGTGCATTTTCGATTTATGGATTTGTAAGCGTTTTTCCTAAAATGGATTGGAGCCTTAGAAAGATGTCTGCGTGGTTGTTATAGTGGGTTAACTTAATTTCAGAAGGTTCGAAACCTTCGGAAGCAATTTATGTGAAGAATACCTGGATATATCCTTCGATAAAGGCCTAGATGGAAAGTTATTCTACTTCTTTCAAATATGCGGTCGATATTCGACTGACTTGGATTTTCTCAATTTTCTATTGCTTTTGACTGACCTCGAGTAATGATGGTGAACCTTCTAAGACGTAAGTAAACTTATTTATAATAGGAGCTCCGGGTTCTAAACGGGAACGACTTCCTTTGAGGATATGAGTCAAATTTCTCCGAGGGATACCTACCCCTCTCCTTGAGGTTACCTACCAACAAATTATAATTCAGTAACTGATCCACGGTTTGTTTGTTTGCCATCACTGACCTAGGGTCCGATTATACCTCTTGGGGTACAGTCTGTCAGAGGTATGTGGTGGATTTGTGAAAATAAAACTTTTTTTTCAAAAACGTGACTAGAACTTTAGCTGTGGGGAAGGACCTGCTTAATTAATAAGTTAATAAGTTTGATAGCTTTAATTTGTACGGAGAATAGACGGATTTATTCTTCGGCTAAGGCAAAGAAGAAAATATATTCTACATCTTCCAATATTCACGGTCCCTATGCGAAGATACGCGACTGACCAGGGTGTTCCAGTTTGCCATCAATGTTATATTAGGCCTAGAAGGAAAGGTGCTACTGATGGATATTAATCTAATATAAATGTTGATGCCAAGGTGATTAGTTTCCGGGATTAGGACTCATGTTTTCATTATTTTAGAACTTAACACTGTTTAGTATTCATGGCAATAGTTGTCTAGTGTAGTAAATACTTGATTAGATGACGGTAAATATCGATTAATAGTAGAACTGTCGTTTGGATGTATTGTATATTTTTATATTTTTATGTTGGAGACACTTATGAGTTTGGGTAAGATTGGAGCGTAATTTGGGTTTGTTGTGTGCTGACGAAAGATATTCTGAGGGAACGCTTTCTCTTGTTTTAGCCATCAGAGAAGGTTGTTGTGCTATAAACGTACAAAACGCCATCAAATATTTGTTTCTTGAGAATCCTTTTCAGACCACTTGAGTGAGGATCCAAGTAAATTCTCGGGTAAAAGCGATACCCAAAATTTTGGCACAGTATCCAGGCTGCCCATCAGTGGTCTTATAACTATTATTTATGTCTACGATAGTATACTTCAGTTTAGGATAACTGATTTAATGTTGGCCATAGAAAAAGGTCACCGTTAAAATCAATGATATCAAATAAGAGCGTTAACCTCGCTTAAGACTTTTTTAATTAATATAATTTAAAGGGGTAAAGTTACGGTTATATGTAAGTTTGTTAGGTGGTCAAAATTAATTTGCAAACTTGCAACGATCTAGTTAAAAGTTGAGGAAAGTAAGAAAGATCGTTGTATGCTTACCGGCAGCGACGACTTGGAAGACGCATGGCACCTTCTGGTGGCCGACCTCGTTGTGGCCCCAGCAGGAGAGCGTGCCGTAGTCCATGTCCGAGACGGGCGTATAGTTCAGCTTGGAGTAAGACTGCTCGGATGTGTAGCGAGCCGAGGGCAGCTCAGTCTGATCACCAGAGTTGTTGAACGTCCATTGGAACGCCACCGGGGCAGGATTCGCGTCCACCTGGCAGCGCAACGTAACGGTCTCCTGCTTCAGTGCACCATACAGCTCCTCGCGCTCCTGAACGCAGACGGGCGCATCTGCAAAAGCCAACCCAAAAACACGGTTTTAACGAACGTCCTAAATCAAGCTGTAAACATCTCCTTGCTGGCGCCCCAACGCCAACGAGTTGCGCAATTGCGAAGGGAGTTGGCGTAAATGAAATTTTATCGCCGCGCCTGCCGCGGCGGTTTTAATCGCGGCGGATGATTAACAAACGAAATTAAGTTAAAAGCAGACGTCTTGCGGATGCAATTCTAGCGCCTGCCAGACCGCCGTAATAAAAATTAATAAAATTATTTGCGTGAAATATGATTGCGTTGATCTCCTCTAGCAGACGGTCGTAAATTACTCTCAACGCCTTTTTCTTTTGCTGAATGAAAAATGAACTTTAATCAATGTATACAGGCGAAAGTAAGAATATGTTGTATTCTAAAGTTAAGAAAAGACGTTATGATAGGTTAAAGCAGTGTTTTCCAAAATGTGGGTCGACGGTCGACTCCTAGTAGGGACAAAATTGTAAAAACCACAAAACAAATTATTTTACATACTATTATATCAGTTGGTCGCTACTATGTTGTGTATTTGTAATGCCATGTAGCTGTTATATGAATAAGTTCACTAGTAATTTATAATTTTCAAGAAATAAAATGTGTTTTCTGAATTTAGTATTTGGTTTCTCGCAAAGGGTCGGTCGCGTCTAGTGGCGGCCAAAAAAAGTTTGGCAAACGCTGGGGTATAAGGAATATTCAGAATTTTCACAAACATATTCGTTTTAATGCAAGTTTAGCTACTGACAAATATAATGTTAGATAGTTGCTTTTACTGAAATAACAAGAATAAACTGTTTATTTTAAATAATGTATAATGTATAACAGAACAACTGTAAATCCATTAAATTAAATTTTATAAGGCTGCGTTCAAATCAGAATCGCATTGTGCGTTGTGAGTTCATGGGCTCCCTTGAATTTGTGTTCACACAGGCAGAGATTAATTGCTCCCGGTAATACAGATATAAGGCAGGTCAAAATACGTATTTTCAATATGCAGTGAAACCTGCCATATCCGGAATTTTTTGTATATGGAATATACAGGTGAAGGGAAAACGGAATCAAATATTTAAATATAACGGAATATTTTATATCGGTAAATCATGGGCTGCTGTGCCAAGTCTGTGAGCACTGTGTGGTCTTTACTCCTGGCAGATCGCTGGGTTGTCCGATAACTGGTCATCACTAGCACAGGAAAGGCGTCAGGAAACCACAAGCCAACACGATTAACAAAAGTAGAAGAAGTAGGTAAATCATGGGTGTCGCCATATAGAGGGATGGGGGGTCCGTTCCTTCACCCCCCTCTACTTGGAATTATACTGATAATATATTTTCTTTGCTGCCCCTGACTTCCAAAATACATGCCGTCCATCTCACCCGGTGGTCGAATCGTATTCACTTGTAATCACCTTTCATATGAGTAAATCGGTCAAAAGTGGATCGCAATATATTAAAGCGTACAATAATGGAAGACTTTGCAATTGGTGGAAAAATTTTGTTTCTTATAAATTCCATCATACTTGAGAATAAATTACTAATTCAGACGTCTTTCAGAAGTCTGCGCCGATTAGTTTAAGTCTCACATTATTCCGGGTCTAGGGCTGTTCATCGTCGTTCATATCAACGTAGGGCACATCTCTCAACCTGACTGTTCTACCAGCATCGATGCCCGTCCGAGGGTCGAACCGACAAGCCAAGATGGTGAACTTACTACCTGCCCTATTGATTGTTTATCACCGAAATAATATTGTTTAAATAAAAACTAATTGATATAAAAGTGATTCCATTGAATTTAAATTCCGTTTGGAATGATACCACATTTGACATGAAAATGCAAATTTTTATAATAATTAAAGCAACCCTTCATGTTTTATAATGCTGACGATGAAGTGTCGTCACGATGGTTAGCCCGACGTAGAAGTGAACACGCGATGTTCAGCCCGCGGAAAAGTGCCCGACGTTGATTTGAACCACGATGACCGGTCCGGCTACGCATTATTCCTTATATACATCGCAGTTCTATCAGAAGTTTTGTAGGCAGCCACGCAATCACTGCAGGTACAACTGTATGCATATGACCTAGTTTTCTCCAGCAACGACACAAACGAACTTAAAACGGGACTGCCAGTTTGGTATATCAGGGGCTAGAACTGTTTTTTTAATATGCATCCCTACCGAGAATCGAACCCGGGACCTCATGGGCCATACCACTGCGCAACTTGGCTGAACTCTAGGGCTGTTACATCATGTACCCAGTACACTGATCAAGCATGCTTTTGTCAATTTGTATTTTGTCGGATTACTTCGCAGATATTGTTATCTATCGATCATGGTAAATGATTAATGTAATGATTCTATCGACAGCTAGTTTCTGGTTAATCATTTTTGAAAGATCTTTCGAGCGCTGTTCCAGTGCTGACATTGAAAGACCATATACTCCGCTGTGTCTTCATTCTCGCACTATCCGCATTCAGGAGTGGCGCGTTTTCCACAGACGAAACAAACTAACGTACACGGAATATATTATTCAGCGCAGAACCCTTGTTGTGAGGGCTATCAACGGGTTAAAAAAAACTGCCATTAATGTCGCTAGATTGCCCTAAAGTCATATTTCAATAGATGATCAAACCAATAACCTAGGCTCTAAAGGAAATCGGGTATCTACTAAAAATTAATGACCTATATGAACTTGACAAAATAAAAGTCTATTTCCTCAAGAATGTCATTGGGGTACAAAAATCGGCTTCCAACACACTCTGCTTTCACGCTGATGGATGATTTCGACTTCACAGACGATGTAATCCAGGAGTACAAAGCTTATAGTGATAGCAAAAACTGGGAATTCGTCGAACTTAAGTTCATGGATGGACTTGCATTCTAATCTAACAAATAGAAAAAGACTAATCATAAGAACGGAAGCTGTGTATGTCGAATGTCTGTTCATGGGTTCCATCACATATTGTGAACCAATACATGCTTTCATGAACTCTGTGAAGACTACGTATGCAAATTCTGCGAACATACGTGCTCAGACAGATACCACGTCCTATATCTGAAGGAAGTGGAACACTAGAAGGATCTGATAACATGATACATTACTAGTCAACGTTTTACCTTGAGCAATATTATATTATATTGAACCATTATTATTATATTATTATTAAACATATATAGATGCGATGTAGATAAAATATGAATGAAATCTGTCAACAACGGACAAAATGGTTGATCATGTGAATTTCCACTTATGACAGGTTTCATTATATTTTGTGTGAATTATAAAAAGTCCACCGCGAGTCGGTAGATTATTGAAAAATATTTAAAATGCGTAATGTATTATTCCAAAAACACTTGACTAATAAAATTACTAATACTATCTTTATTACAATTTAAAATTAGGAAACGATCTAATTTAAAATATTAGAAATATAATTTAAAATATTCATAATTTTATGTCTCTGACTTAATTTGTGTTGTTGGGTGCTGCTGTCCGAAATGTTCACTTATCAAATTATAAAATTTTGACTGCTAAAACAAACAGGCTTGACATCAGCAGGAAACCCGAAAATGTCAAACACACGCAAGGACACGAAAAAGAACACATCTAACCTTCCAAAGTACGCGTGCAGGGAGTTTGTAATTTTGGGCACTTTTTGAATGTGCGAAACACCGTGGACACGAACGCAGGAAACATTAATGTGTCGCGTCGTGCGGCAACAATGGGCACAAAACGCGGAATTTTCACCTCGCTGCTGGAAAATCTCCGAGCACTCCCGCCGCCGCAGCAAGAATTTCACTGCTGGAGCAAGGAATATAAAACGTGCAATAATATTTGCCAAGCCGAGAACGTTTCGTATTCAACTATTCGCCACCGGAGAGACCCCGAAAAAGACGCCGTAGCCGTCACGCAAAAGTACGAAAAATACAACACGACGCGCCCGTGAACAACTCTCCCAGAGTTTTACTCCGAAAAAAACCGCACAAAGAATATCCGTCAGCGGTGCAATAATAAAACGCTAAAATTGTCTTATTTATTGACCATTATAAGGCTCCCCATGGCAAAGCGAAATGAAAAACTTTTTCCACTTGGCTGGTAGGGAAATTTGACGCAGTTGTCATCCAAAAAGCCTCGACCGAGAGAGCAAAAAAAACCTATAGCGAATTACGCTGTCTCGTCGACTTGACAATTCGGGCATTTTCACGTTTAACAACGTGAATACATCGTGGACATACATTTTATACATGTATAGGCAATGAGTGGTTTTTTGTTAAAGAACTGTGGCTGTTCGTGCTCTCGAGTCGTACATAAAGCGACACGGGGGCGGTATAAGTAAAGCTCCCTCAAACCACCAGCCGACCCACCACCTCCATCAGGCACAGCGCATTGTATAAATAATCATAGTGAAATGGTTATGTTAATGCTTCGGAACGCGACGGCCGCTTACGATAATAAAATAAAACAAAGCGCAATAATAACGCGCATAAAACGGGAAATAAAGCAACCCGTTGGGAGAGGTGATAATGCCCAGATGAATTTTATTTACGGCGCGTGTGAATGGTATACAAATAACGGTCTTTATTGTTATTGATATTGTACGAAATATGTTGATGCTGAAAATGCTCCCCAGTCGAGCGTTTGCATAATTTGAGGTTCAAATGAGTTTGACATAAGTTTGGTTGGAAAGGGCAACAATATTCATCCGTTTCAAATATATACCCAAGCCTAGTATATTGGCTTTTAGGTTAAGTTTGCCTATTATAAAAATGTGATAAAATAGGCGTTACTGAGGTAACGTTATGGTACCTTATTTTTTAATGTGTTAAGTTTTACGTTGATTTGATAAGATTATTCGATATTCTAAATTATTTATACGACTAAATCTGTTTTTGGATGAATGTTTTAGGATAGGAGTTGATAAGTCAGCCTGAACTAGGTTGGTTTGAGTGAGAGAATCTTTCTATATGCAGATATAGGTAGGTGAATTTTGGGGAGACCAAGCTATCTTACAAGTCTTGTTAGTCTAAAGTAAGTTGTAGTTGGTAACATCCTAAGTATTTCCTACCGATGATTATTTGTTCTTATTGATATGTTAAAGGCAGCTTCTTTTTTTAACAAAATGTTGGCAAGCCCAATTCCGATGATAAGTTGTTACATGTTACATTATGTCACAATATGCTATGCTGATTTTAGTTTAGTTCAATATGTTAGGTTATGAAAGGTCGGATAAGTCAGTATAACTTGGAATGCTTAGTTTACGTTCCTTGGTTTTGTTAGGTTAGTTTTGTTAGTTTTGTTCGTTTTAGTTAGGTTAAATGAGATTAATTTATAATGCAAGAATTTAGGCTGGGTTGAGTAAAGTCGGCAACCTCATTTTTAGCAATAAAAAGCAAAAAATTTCAATTACAAAGTTTTTAATGGTCTGCCACACATTTTGGAATGTCCCAGGTTAGTCAAAATAAAAATCGCCATCAGGAGAATTTCTCAGGCTTCAAATACAAAGAGCTGCAAGTTGCCAACTACTGACACAGATAATTTCCAAGCCCCATCAGATTCAATAAAATATTATCAAATAATATTTAGTCTTAACAAACTAATAATAATCGCAATAGGCCAGAGTAAAATATGTCTTCGCTAAATATAAATAATTAAATTCATTTCCCCCACTCCTCAAATTGTTCATTCGCCTTCAGCATTCGAGAATGTATCGGATATATCGATTTATTTTACGATTCCCTAGGCAATAAAATGCGATAAGAAAATTTAGTTCAAATTAGACGTAAAAGCGTACGCGTGTATATCGATTTTTGAAGTATCGGTATTTATCGAAGAAGAAAGTCATCTTGTTTTTATTTATATCGACAAAATGTTGTTATCTTTATTTGTTTAATCGGAAAATGCAATAGCAGTAAATTAATAGCAGTAAATCCATTCTTGAAATTCTCACAGATTTACGGATGTTCTATTTCGAAACAGCAACTTTGTCATTTCACATCGCAAACGTATTGTTACTTTGAATAATTCATCCGGAAAATGTAAATTTTCAAAATCGTTTTTTGAAACTTCAAAAAATCGTCAATTTTGAATACCTATGCCTGTTTTAACATTTTCACATAATTGAGAATAAACATATTCGATGAAGCGAGCCTTCTTGTTTCCTTTGAAGTCAAGAAAATGTTACTATCTTTATTAGTTTAATCAGAAACATAATTTTCTAATACGTGTTTTTGAAATTTTTAAAATTTTATCAATTCTGAAGAGCCGTAAATCACTTCTTGAGATTCTCACAGATTTACAAATGTTCTATTTCGAAACAGCAACTCCTCCTTTTCCATTTGACTTCGACAAAATGTTGTTATTTCTACTAGTTTTGCAGGAAAATGCAATTTTCCAAAACATATTTTTTAATACCTCAAAAAAGCCATCAACTTTGAACACTTGTAATACTGTTATTAACGTTTAAATATAATTAGGAATAGTCATATTCGAAAAAGTGAGTCTGCCTCTTTTTTAAACCAAGAAAATGTTATTATTGTTATTAGTTAGTGTTAGCAAATTCTAATAGCTATAGTGCTCTTAATGAAAGCATCTCAAATTTTAGGATGACTTTATTCAAAACATCAATCCTTTCTCTTCCATTTCATGACAAGGAAACAGTCGTGTCCTTGCTGGTACCATCACCACAAATTATAGGATGATTTAATTCGTAAAAGCAGCTTTTCCTATTCCATTTCAGGTACTCATTTCACGTTATCATTTTAATGACAATCCTTTCTCTTATTTTCCTTCTGCCGCAAGATGGTTGACACATCAATTACCTATCCTCTTTCATCCATTGCACTATCATACTTACAGTTTCACTCAATCACATGTTAGTTCATTCTTCTACTCATTTTTGAGAGGGATTACTTAAGTAGTTCATTTTCCTACTTAAGTAAAGTTAACTAATAACTTTCTTTTGTTTGAGTTTACAGAGCATAGATTGTTATGTTCGGTAGCTCTATGTAATTATTTTTCAATTTAATTAGTCATATTATAATATCATTTATACGTAGAATAATCCATTTTATAATACATCCTCAACGAGAATCGAACTCGGGACAAAAAGTAACTAATTATAGTATGGAGAATAGTAAGCATTACAAAAAACACACATACAAATAACTAACAAGGAGTGTCCCAATTATCCAACACCAAATTGAATGAAACTTTTTGTATGTGTAGTACAAATATAGAAATAACGGGATTAACGGGTTAACGGGATTTTATGCCGTTTTGAGCCGCTTGCCCAAAAACAATTTTCAAAGTTTGCCACAAATAGTCCATGGTATATATTCCTTTAACAGCACGCCTTGCCGTATCGGTTTCTTGGTGCAATCGTTAGAGTATGTGCTTTCTGATCCAAGGTTTGCGGGTTCAAATGTCGCCTGCCGACTTTTTTTTCTCAGTGCTCGTTAGATCACTGCAGTTAAGCAACGTTGGACGTAGGTAGGCGTTGGATGGGTGACCACTTGGTTTCCTCACTCAACCGTGAACTCCTGATTTTAGATAGATAACCTTTTATTTTTTACATTACATAAAAAAAATAAAACTCAACAATAATTTACTAATAAAATAATAATAATGTATTTGGTCCGTAGACTTGGCCATCGACCTAAGTGGTCCTTCAGCCGTTTATATACAATTTTTTGTTTATTGATTTTCAAGTACATGATATGTATTGTGATGTGTTTACAAGTTTGTTGTTGTTATTGTGATGTTGTGATGAAGGTGATATTGAAGATGATATTATGGTGATGCATCCAGTAGTAAGACGCCGATTTTTCTCCGTGTTGATGTTGAGATTATGCACACAGAATGCATTGTACATCATGATGTGAATTGTGAATAAATTGATGCGGCTTTTTCATGAATGTGAATTTGTAGTGTAAATTTAGTGTGAATTAATAAATAAATGAATTCACACTTGTGGGTGCCCACCCCGTGGACTCGAACCCCATCCGCCTGCACGGTAGACCGAAGCACTACCAATTGTGCTGCCCAGGTGGGCTTTACTACTAATATTTACAACCAAAATAAATAAACATAAAAATACAACTGTTGTATTCCACCCCACTCTATTGAGTCATACCTCTCCTCCGCTTCCCTTTCTCCTGCATAATTTGCCTCACCATTGTCACACTCTCCTCTCCCTCTCCCAAACACTCTCTTACATTCCCACCCGCACATCCCGAACCATTCAAGACCCCATCACATACAGCCAGATGATCCCAAGAATCAACATTCCGCGGTAAAACACGAACGAAGGTTGGGCGATTCGCTTGCAACTGTCCACGGAAAACCCATATACACAATAGTTCAGAGCAATACCATCAGTAGCGAGGCAGGATCGGGCCGGGTGAAAGTT
Organism: Mimaenictus wilsoni; assembly: GCA_027575185.1. Taxonomy (NCBI): domain Eukaryota; kingdom Metazoa; phylum Arthropoda; class Insecta; order Coleoptera; family Staphylinidae; genus Mimaenictus; species Mimaenictus wilsoni. The sequence goes on from JAODAC010005053.1 coordinate 22,997, forward strand.
ACTAATCCCTTACATCACTATGTGGTAGAAAAAGGTTGTAGAATAAATAAAAAAAAAAACAAATAATTACATAACAATAACTACGAACGCAAGTACTTCACTACTGATTTCAAATTGCGAATCACGCAACTAATTCAATATTAAGAAAACAATATCTTTGATTACAGTAATTGCAAAACGCATGGAACAATCAATTTCTCTATATAGCCCATTGTAATTGATATAGAAAGGACACTATTCACAAATATGCCAGGTATGTAGCAAAACTTTCAGAAGAAAGAGATATAATAATATTTATAGCGAGAATGAGGTATGTTTTTGTGCAAAAAAAAATGCATGTTCATTCAAAAATGCCGCTAAAATGTGCAATATGCAAAATCAATTGGTGCTTTAAATGTTTTTAATGGCACAAAATAGTGCGTAATTATGTGTTATTTGTGTGTTATTTAAAAAGAAAAAAAAGTTTGCATTCAAAACTCGAGCCCGCAAACTTTGGATCAGAAGACAAACATTCTAACGATTGCACCACGAAACCGACACGGCGAAGCGTGCTGTTAAAGAAATGTATACCATGTTCAATTTGTGGCAAACTTTGAAAATTGTTTTTTGGGCAAATGGCTCAAAACGGCATAAAATCCCGCTAAAACAAATTATTCCTATATATGTACTACACGAACAAAAAGTTTCATTCAATTTGGCGATGGACAATTGGAACACTCTCCTTGGAAATGCATTTTGAAAAGGATTAAGTTACTCAATATTTAAGTTCGTAATGGTCAAATAATTATAAAAAGTTATATTAATGCGTTCGTATAACAAAACGTTTCATCATAACCTTAGTAAATGGAGTCACTGTGTGTATTTTGTGATGTTAGTCTTAAAATAAAAAGATAGGAATGAGAACAGTAAATAAAAAGTTTCTATGTGGAAAAGAAATGAGAAAATAAAATGTCATTGTCGATTAGTGCCATATATTGTTCCTGATATTAAGAATTAGACCGTTGCATGAGAGAGGGCTGTCGACAATTAACTTTTTACTCGCAGAGTTTGCGCGCACAATGCGCGAATTCAGGCGCAAGAAGGGGCGGCATGGAAGTGAAACGCGACGAACATATGTGCAGCGCATTAAATTAGGTCGGCCGCGTGTAAGTCGAGCATATTTTAGTCTTTTTAGCATTTCGAAAAACAATGCCGGCCGTCACAGCAACAGCACGCGGCGCGGCGGTATGCCACGCATACAAACACACATGAATACATACAGTGTGTATGAAGGGATAGTAGTAGGGAATTTTTACTCTCTTCATAATTTTCAGGAGCACAGCCTGGCTCTCCCTGTTCCCCAAGTGACGTACGTTACACTTTTTGCCAGCGTTTGGCCCTTTTTATATTGCAAAAAAAGTGCGCTTTGTGTTGTCACACAGGTTGCCTGGCTGGATGGTTGGTTGGCGTGGCAATTGACCCCCGAGCGCTGTTCACCCTGCGGGGAGAACGTTTGTATGTGTCAGCATACTGGCTGAGGCGATGCGGGGGGACAGCGTTAGAAGTGGCTGTGTGTTTCTTTTTTCAAGTATATCCCACAAGTGGGATGCGTTGTATTCTTCCATTGAAAAGCATTGCGAAAGGCGCAACGACACGCTGGGTTACGAGCATGGTGATGGGATGTGTACGCCTCTGGTGGGGTATGTTGGTGGGTTTGGGGCATTGGGGCATTGTGTGGGTGATGAGCGACATTTCGGAATTGTGCGAATTGGCTTGATGCGCTCGATGGGCGGCTTCTTTTCAGCGTTGGTGGCGGCGGCGACGGTGATGGCAGTGTGTGTATGTGTATGGTGTATGGTGTACGGTGGCGGCGCCAACTTGACATATGATCTCGTTGGCAGGGGGCGCCATTGTGTGCGCCAGAGTGGGCACCCGCCAAATGGCGGCTGATATACCTACGGCCCGGAAATAATTACAAGCCCATCTATCAAGCGACTGCTCGGCACCGCACACGCGAATAAAAGGGAAAATGTTTTGGAAAAATCCGTTGGGGGGAGGGGGGCTGCGTGGTGCTTGCAAGAGGTGGGCAGGGAGGCAGAAGTGGGTGCGGGTGGATGCTCAAAGCATGTGCCTGCACTCTGCCTGACTTCTTTCGTGTGAGTGAACATAAAATATGCGATATTGCTTTTTAATGAAGCTATCGAGTCAAAACGGCAAAAACTGGGAAATTATTTTCCTTTTTTTTTCTTTTTACTATACGTTCACGATGCTGCTGTTATTAAAATGTGCTAACAATATTAATTCAAAGCATAAATATTAAATGTGGAAAATTATTTTATATTAAAAATATATTTATCGTCGTGAATGCGCACATTTGCTGAATTCTACTACTCATGCTAGTCTCAAACACATTGCCGACAAAGGGAGGGTTAGAGTGCGACCAAGTTGATTTAAATGAACTTTGTTCGGTTTATTTGTGTTATATATTATATTATTTATTTAATATTATCATTATAATAATTATTATTAATATTATAATTATCGTGACAACACCTCTACTCGCTCCGGCAACCACATTAACATCTGTGGTTGTCGTTATAGAAGACTTAAAGAATTAATATGCTCATATTTACCCAGAAAAAATTCTGGAAGAATGACAGGCCACTGGCCTATGCCCAGGGGGCGACAAGGCACGTGAACGAAGAAGAAGAAGATTATTTTTTATGTTTGTTATATTTTCTTTGTTAAATCCCGTCAAATTCCAAGTCGTATAACTTCCCACTTAAAGTGATTACGGATTGGTTTACGAATACGTAGTCAATTGTGATATGGCACCGATAAAATGGATAAATGCAGCCTAACCACTGATCGGCATGTCAAGGGTATCCGATAATTCCGGGTTGCCTGGTTTTACGCCTCGTCAGTTTCGGGTTAAACCGGGATTTTACTTTCAAGGCATTAACCCGGATATGCGTATAAGTTTCGGTTTCTATACCAGAATCAGCTGATTTTGAAAGCATCGACACGGTTGCGTCTCACTACTGGTTGATGCTGAATGTTCTGTTTCTTGAATCGAAATCGACGCAAGTGCGCCCCACTACTGCCTATTCTGTTTTCAAAACCGAAATCAACGCGAGTGCATGAGAGCTTGTTGATACTTGTCACTAAAACAAAAGCGATTATATACTCCCGCAGTTGCGGTCCATAGGCAAGCATTAGCTAGTGTTTTAACATGTTTATGTGTAGTAATAGCGTAATAGTAATCTTTCCTCATGTTCTTTTAATTCTTTTAATAACTAATGAAAATAAAATAACTTTCAGCGAATAGTTTTTAGCGAATAGAATATTTTACACTAGGGGGCGCATTAAACTCTCACAGACAAAACCGTAACAGAATAAGCCCGAAGATTGTCAAAACCCGAAAACCCGAAAACCCGGAGACTCGGGTTTCGCTAGTTTTTTGGCAAGCCTAACCACTGATAGTTTATATATACAATATTCAAAAACAAACAATGGTGAGTTAGTTCACAAATTTTCGTCACTATCGATAATTCCTACAATTGAAGAAACAACCAATGGTGTATTTTGGTTGTTTTTATTCCCATAAGCAGAGATCCTACCAATCGTACTGCACCGCCTGGCTTTCAAAGCGTTTACCAAGATATAATTATTTGGGATTCACGAAAATTCACCGCTGCAAAATCATCGTCGTAAATTCAACATGGTAAATTTACCGCTAAGAAAAATCACCGCGTGTCAACTCACTGTTAAATAAACAGCCGCTCAAATAACGACGCATTAGAAATTACTCATATTCGATCAAAGATATGAGTGAAATTTAAGAATACATATTCTTGAATGAATGATTGTTATAGACTATCAGAGAAATTATGAAAATCTGAAAATGAAGAAACAGGGAAATATAGTAGAAAATTCATACAAAAGTTAAAAAAAAATATTTAACGAATACCTCAAATATAAACATTACTTTCAATTTTTTATTTCTCTTTTTCCTTATTTTTGAACGGGCAGCCAATTCCAATACATTTTTCCTTAATTTCGTGCTTTAAAAAACGAATTTTCCGTAACCCCTTGCCATACCATTTACTTCCGAGTCAGTTAGTAGTGTTGGCGCACATCTAGCCAATCGTAAAAATGGCGAAAATTGTCCGTGATTTGTGGCCTCGGGACAGTCGCGATTTAAAATCTTTTACCATATACTTATTGCACGTATTACAAACAGCGCTACAAGCCGTCACGCGCGCCCTCACAGCTCCTGAGGTTTTTGAGTCATTTTTAATATTGCCTCGTATATAAGTGAAGTGGGATCTACGTATATCGCGCGACGAACTGGGCTCGTCAAGGTAGGGCAAGCGGTTAACGAGCAACTCTATCCTCTATGAGTTGCAATTATTGTTAAGAAATACCTCGCAATTAATTAGCATACAAGTTCAGTCAACAACGATTTGATAACCTATGTGATACATTCAAGAACGTGCAGAGGAAATGTTGAGCAATTAACTACTTCACGCTTATTGTTAGTATGGTAATTTTCTGTATATTTACATATATTACACAGCTGTTTTCATTACGATAATACCATAATAACATATGAATCTGAATGTTATAACTTGCCTTTAATATATATCTCAATTGATATCCATTTCCATTTAAATTAATTATATCCCCAATCCCCGCAGTCCTTGCTATCGGTGATTTTAGCAGCGGTGAATTTTCGGAGCGGTGATTTTACTGGTACCCATTTATTTGAACACATATTTTCAATCTTCCTTTAAAGGATAATGCTTGGATAGTACCTCGTCCCGATTTAGCAGACATCGTTTTTAGGGCTAATCTACACGTCTATCAAAATTCATTCAAATCTGGGACGTCGCACTCTGAGCCTCCCCTTGTAAGGTAGCCTTCAGGGTAAGGTTTCAAGAGTATGCGCGAAAAGTACAAATAATGGGCAATAGATAAATTAATATGAAAAATGCATTTTGCACTTGAAGTGTTGCGCACGGCGTGGCAATTTGGAGCCTTTATTTATGTATGACGCCAAGTTGTTTAGTCTATTCCTAAGTTTATATATTATTTCGGTAAAGTGGAGGAATTCGTCACACTTCAATAATCTCTGGGCCATTAAGATTGAAATATACGAATACGATAAACACAAGACACCCAGAGATAGGAGTGGATGACGTGACGGGCTGCCGCCTTGCATAGGTCTGGTTTTCTCTCCACCAGACGGGTCTCCGTAGACACTTGTGGTGCTGTCGGTTTGTGCGCCTAGGCCGGAGATCGGATACACCCGGAGAGAGAGAGATTGCAAGCGCTTGACAGGGTGTGTCCGAATGCTAGAGAAGCGTGGTGTGAGGGCGGGTTCTGCCTCACCACCATCTAGATTTAAGAATAGAATAAGGAAGTGGTGGTACCACAAGGAGGGTTATGTGTGGGCGGTACGCACCGCTTCAAGGTTTAGATTTTTTAATAAAATCAGTTGTTATCCAAAAGCCGAATGTGCTGCATCTTTTATTCACCTTCCCTTACGCGACAACACAGACAGCGGGTAGCTTGACGGCCTGTAATCTTCAGGACGTTCTTTGCATGTGGACTCAGCGCGTTCACCGCGCTACGAAAAAGGGCTGCGGCTCAGAAACGTCCCCTTTTAATTAAGTCGCGTTCACCGCGCCATCAACCAGGGCCGTTGACGTTGGTTCGCGACGTGAAGCTTATACGACAAGGGCTTGCAAAGTTCCTATATGAAATAGAGGCGAGATTGTGCTGTACTTCTAGTGGAGATGATTTATTCGAATTATGCAGGTCATTGCACAAGAACTTCAGTACATAAAGGTCATCAGCGGATTTAACGTTCGGTTCTTGTCCAACCTTCTCTTTCTGCAGTGTCAAGTAACGATGCCAACCGTGTTCTGTTGGCCTAGTTACTCACCTAGTGACGAGTAAATTTATTTAATTGTAAGACCAACGAATATTTTGGTATGCTTAAATAAAGGTCCCCCAAGAGAGGCATGAGGATGTTTCCATAACAAGTTATTTCTCAAGCCGTTTAGCACCAGAGCGAGTAAGTAATTACGCGCGCAAAACCACACGCCGGAATCTCGTATGCGGCGATGGCGGCAGGGCGGCGGCTGCCGTCTCGAAATAAGTGTGTAACGAAATAAGCAAACCGACAAAACGTTTCACCACCATCCCCCCCTAGGCCATGGTAAATGGCGTATTTACATCCGGCGCTGTATTAGTGAAGAATGAAGCGCGAATGACGAGGATGACTGCGTGGCTCGTTGGTGCCATAGCGGGGGTGGTTTTCTGGGGCACTGGGTTGTAGGCTAGTCCCGGGGAGCGATGCCATCTTGCGGTTTGTTGCTCGAGATCATCTTAATGCCGCACTACCCGCCACGCTTCCTTGTTCCGTACGCCAGCACCACCACTACCACAACTGCTGCTGCCTGCCCCGCCGACAACGCAACGATGAGTACACACGACCGTTGTGCGGTGGCGGCGTCAGAGCGGATGCAGACAATCCATGCAAGGCGCTGAGCGAGAGTTTAAACCGCAACAACGAAAGCAGGCGGGGGAGACGCTGGGAGGAAAACCGTTTGGCACCGCTTTCCTTTCGAAAACATTAAGTTTAATAGACTTGGTCGGGTGAGGAAAAGGGGGGAAGACTCCCCCCAGACCCGACCAACCGGGTGCTAACAGAGTCGTAAACATCTTTCGCGCAACAACAGCAGACGGAAAATTACGCCGAAAAATTACTGATTTCTAGCAGTTTTCCGTGCGTGCTGCTTTTCGTTTTTTCCTTCTTGCTCAAAATTACTTTCCCGGTTTATTAAGTTCGCGTTTTTTTTGCGTGTTTTCTAGGTTACTTTTGCGCGAGGTCCAAAGTCGGTGGTGGGATGACTGCTTCCTGCAGGAAACATTAACACGTCGAGGTTGGTGGTTTCGTGTGCGTCCGTTTTTTTGTGTGTTCCCTGTTCCTTGCTCTAGCGAACGCCGAAAAGCGCGTCGAAGCTTAAAGCTTTCCCGCCAGAAACCTTCATTATCGCAGAGCCGGAATGGCTGAATTTTGCACTCGCTACCTTTTGAAACTTTGTGCCGCAAACTTAATTAATAAATTTTAATTAATTTTCGCGAAATAATAACTCCGTTCGCGTGCTACACGTCTACGGCTTACAAGTATGACTTAAGTCTAAGGCTTGAAACTGCTGTTTAAACTCTTTCACTTGAGTTTATTTAACAGTTTTGGAATTATGTAAAATCTTCGCGCTCATAAAAGCGGAATCCAAGGAAAGTATTCTATATATATTTTTTTATTTATATGAATAAATGAAAACCCGGAATGAGGGGACTTGAGAGAAAGTTCAATCTATTCAAATGTCGCTTACAGTTAATACCTTGTCATTTTTTTCGTCTATGATATCTTGATATTTGAATAGAAGGTTCAATTGGAGATGCAGAGTCTGTCGATGACTGCATGATTGGGCATACATATTTTATCTGCTTCTGCTGATTTCTACATTTATGCATAGAAGAAGTGTCTTTCTTTGGAAGAGATGAAAGTTTGGTATATTATTACGATATTTGAGATATTTTTAGGTTATTTATTTGTGCCAAATGGCAGGTTCTAGCACCGTGATCCAGTTGAGACATCTTGATGTTCTCTCATTAAAAGCACACTTCATTTACTTAGTTGACAAATGTATTTAATCAAAAATTTAAAGCAAAATTCATAAGAATTATTATCAGAAGTTAGAATTTGATGTTAATATCGCATCATTCCTCATAAGAGTACATTATACTGTCCTTAATTTTAATCAGGAATGAAAAACTAATAATTTTGTATAAAGATTTTAACTTGACTAAGTGATGTCGAATATTTTAAAGAAACAATAAAAATTGACTGATTTCATTCCAATTACACTTAAAAAACAAAAAAAATATATATGGCGGATAGGGGAAAGCCTCCCAGATATGGGAGGTATCAGAAAAATTAAATACCCGGGGCGGACCAAACCTGAGAGAGCTGCGTCTGATTCATAGTGAACATCGGCTGCGTCCATATTAGGAGCAGATGAACCAACCCTATGGGACTTACAATCTCAGTTTTAACCATTCCCTAACCTTAATTTCAAATAGCGAACTGGAACAGAACTGGAGCAAAATCGACAGAAGAAGGACAAACAGCATGGAGAAAGAATGAAGGAGTACTGGAAGAGAAGAAAGAGGAGAGAAACATAATCAAGGGAAACTATTTTACGTGGACCTTAATCAGCCAAAATAGAAAAAAAAAACATTGACAATTTAATTATTTATAAAAATCCGGTATAATTTACTCAAACGTGTTTACAAAAATTAAAGAAAACGTGTTAGGAGAAAATGGAATATTATATAACGATTATGATATTCATTTCTCACGAGTATGTCAAAAGATAGACATACGAGTGAGAAATGTGTATTTCATGCGAGTTGTACACATGATCTACGACTATAATATGTGAAAATAATAATGAGTAGATTTTATTTTATGGTATCGCTGTGTCTAACGTCAAATTTGATGCGGCCGCATTTGTTGCTTCTATGGTAGTTTGGGTTGATAGCTACTCTTCACTTTCACAATCACTGGCAATTTTTGCTGATAAGTAGTAATCATAGAAAATATATATGATCTACGCGACAATGAAATATATTATGTACATATCTTCTTCTCATTTAAGTATGTTTTTTGTTAACAAGAATCAGAAATTGATTCTACCATAATTCTTTTGAGTAAGGAAAGACCACGACGCAGGCATTTTCACGCATTGGGTACATGTTGTGAACGGCGAGGCAAGTTTGAGGCCTTTTTTATATTTGTCGCCAAATTATCAATATTTAGTCTGGCGTGAAAGAACTTTTGAACTGTTTAGTCTACACCA
>JAODAC010005064.1:0-31904 GCA_027575185.1 Mimaenictus wilsoni
TTTGTATAGAAATGTCCAGGAAATTTAGGGTGTGGTTTAATTCTTTCTCGATTGTGAAAGTTAAGTTAGAGTCAAGTGTGTTGAGATATGAGAGAAATTTATCTAATTGTCTGCCAGTGCCCGTCCATATACAAAAAATGTCGTCCACGTATATTAATTACATCAAGAACGGAAGTTTTTTTATTTACTAGCTACTATTTGCTTCTACTTCTACTTTCTAGCTCCTTTTTTACTTCCTCCAGAACGGGACGAGTACAAGACAACCAAGGGTTAGTGAGAATATCGCAGAGAGAGGGAGAGAGTCGTTTACGAGTTGCCTTATAAAATTCGTTCGGAAGGCCAGTCGAAGATGAACAATTCCGGCGATGAAAATTCGAAAAGTTATACGGAAACGCTTATAATTTACCCTTCATCATATTTAGTTATTATAAAATGCATACAAATCAAGGAGAGGTGCCTATAATGAACAGTTGTAAGAATATAGAAAAAAACTGTTTGAGTTTCTCTTTCATTTGATAAACAATTCATGATCTTTAGTTTTACGTAATAAATTCTATAAGACTTTAAAACTCCGATATTAATTTATAAACACCCGTAACTTATAGATACAAAAACTAAATTTATAGATTCTAGACTAATTTTAAATTTATATCTACTAATTACACTTTAGAAACGTCTTAGTATCTTAATTCTTACTTAAATGTTGAGACATTTAGACAATTTTATAAATAAATAATTTTCGAATTCAAAATAAAGCCGCAAGCCTCGAATTTATGACAATACCAACATCGATCTTTGCCACGAAAACGAACATTTTTCCACCTTTTACCCATTTAGCGCGTTTTTGCTCATTGCACTCCGGCGCACGTACTTTACTTTAATGCAATTATTATTATCGTAAAGCACGCGAGTTTTAAATGAACAGCGTATTTGCTCGCCAACGCGGCGGTTTTCCTTTGTTATCGCGCCGGGTCTGCTCTGCCGCCGCCACCGGTGCGAACATGGAAAATAGGTGAGTGCTGCTCGACGGAATAAAAAAGACTGCTGTCATGTAGAATATTATCAAACCGACACATATATTTTTTAATTTAATTAAGTCGACTGCGCCGCATTTATTAATTAGAGCGCGCTCGAACGCTTGCAGCGCAGCGAAATGGCGGAGGCGCCAGTCTACTGCTGTATGTTTAACGACGAGTCCATTTGCAAATTGCTTAAGCATCAAATATTGACACAAGATTAAGTGATGGATTGTGCTGGAACATGGTAAAATGCTGTAGATACACGTAACTGTGTCAAATTAAAAATTATTATGGAGTTGCGCACAAGTTCCTACTAAATGTAACTTTTCCATTTTTTCGTAATTATCTAGTGTTATTTATGGCTTGTAATTAAAATTTACACCTGTACATAATTGCAATTAGCTATAAACTTACTACGTCTAGTTTTATTAGCATAATAAATAACGTTAGTGGTAGCTCGAAATGAAGAAAGTTTTTAGATGAGCGGTGTGTTCACGGTTAAATATTTATAGGATAATGAGAGAGTTTCTCGGAAATATTACTTTTTATTGCCTTCATTTTATAATATATATTAGTTTAATTAATTTTCACCAAATTGTAGTTCCACCTCAATCTTGCAGACTAAGGGTAACTTCACCAAAATGTATTTTCACCATACAGTTTTCGATAAAATGTTCCCAGTGGGTTCGAGTCCCCGGGGTGGGCACCCCACCCCACTAGTGTGAATTTATTATTATTATAAATTCTCACTCAAAATCACTCATTTAATTAATTCACATTAAAAATTCACACGAAAAATTCACAGTAATAAAAATCCACACCGACAAAGTCACAACAATCGCAATGTGCAACCCACAACACACAAGAAGAATCCACAGACAACATAAAAATTCCCTTCACTCACACCCAACAAGACTCCACATCAACAACATAACAATAACAACAACGTCACAAAAACCAATATCAAAAATCACAATAATATGTAATATATACAAAACACAATAGAATCATATGTATGTATCCAGGCTGAAGGACCAATGAAGGTCGATGACCAGGTCTCCGGACCGAATACAAATAATAAAAAAATGTTCCCAGTGTAGAAAATAGTAAATAAATTATACATCTGTATTATGAAACCATGTAAATGTAGTGTCACCTAAATGTGCTTTCTTCTAAATGTTTTCGACTATGTGTAGTCTATGTGTATGTGACAATTCTCCTGAATGTACTTTCAGCTAAATGTTGTCGACAAAATGTTCACAATGTAAAAAATCAAATAAGCTATAAAACAATACAAGTTCATCGTTTGTATTGCGAAATAATTCTCCTAAATGATATTTCACCTAAGTGTACTTTACCCTAAATGTTGTCGAGTAACTGTTCACAATGTAAAAGATCCAATAAACTATAAAACAATACACGTTCATCGTCTGTATCGCGAAATAATTCTCCTAAATGATAATTCACTTAAATGTTCTTCCACCTAAATGTTGTCGACTAAATGTTCACCGTTTAAAAGTGAAATAAATCATAAAACAATACATGTTTATCGTTTCTATTACGAAATAATTCTCCAAAATGACAATTCACCTAATTGTATTTTCACCTAAATGTTCTCAACAATAATATAGCCGCAAATTTGAAAACATATTTCCGATTAATTAAAAAAGTAATTTTCGCAGTAATTAAACCAAATTTCGAATAAATAATGTTTTCCTGTATTCGACACGTTAATTAACAGTCACAAATCGGAATTTAATAAATCGCCACAAACGTAATGAGAGGTGAGAAGAATAAAAATATCACGAACGCACTAAACAAATAAATAATTGATGCTTATCGCTAGCCAAAGCGGATAAAATTCCCGCTCTCGCGCAGCGTGAATGACGAGTTTGCATTTAATTGCAATTAAAATTGTGTTTACCCAAAAATGAGCGCGTTTTAATTATTTCCGGTTTGATGCATTTATTGAAAAAGCGACTTTTTCATTATGTGTATCCGGGTACGCGAACGTTGCAAGGATGCTTGTAGATGCAAAATGTAAAGGCTGAAAATGTTAAACGAAAGTCAATAATTAAACCGAACGAACTAAATGTTAATTTGTAAAAGTTTGCAGACGAATTCCGTTTTCATTGTTGTAATTTACGTGATGGTAGAGCCGCCTCCGGCACAGATGAGTATGACAAAAAAATGTTTGTTGTTTTATTTTTGACTTGCATGTACCCACTAGCTATCGCCATTTCGCCGAGAGCATGTAAATATTTTCACAATTAATTAAAATATTCAACCATCAATCATCGGCTGAAAATATTTCATCACTAAAGCGAAATATAACAATATTTGCCACATTTTAACGTTATTTTTCACTTTCATTGTGTTTAGCAATCAGTATGTTAATATGAGTTTTTTTGGAAAAGAGACAGTTGATCGAATTACAACTACGCGGCTACATTTAGGTGAAATTATATTTTTAAACAAATTATCTTCTTCCATGTTCAAATGCTTTTAATGATATGTTCTTCTAAGTGTTCCGAATAAGTTTTTGACACCGATTAATAGTTGATCGAATACACAGATAAGCGAGTACTTTTAGGTGAAATTTAATTTTGAAAAAATAGAAATGCCATGAGTATTTTCGCCAAGATTAAAATGCTTCTAACTGTATCATCTTCTAAGTGTTCCCTCCAAGTTTTTGAGACAATCTCACAGTTGATCGAATACACAGATAAGCGAGTACTTTTAGGTGAAATTAAATTTTGAAAAAACAGAAATGCCGTGAGTATTTTCGCCAAGATTAAAATGCTTCTAACTGTATCATCTTCTAACTGTTCCCTCCAAGTTTTTGAGACCATCTCACAGTTGATTGAATATACATATAAGCGATTACTTTTAGGTGAAATTAAATTTTGAAAAAATAGAAATTTAATGAGTATCTTCATCAAGATTAAAATGCTTCTAACTGTATCATCTTCTAAGTGTTCCCTCCAAATTTTTGAGACAATCTCACAGTTGATCGAATGTTCAGATAAGCTACTACTTTTAGGTGAAATTAAACTTTTCAGTAAAAGAAAACTGTAAAGACTACTTCACTTATCTGCACATTCTCCTAAGTGTACTGCCTTAGTAAATGTCTTCTCTTGATCTGTTTTTCTTATTTTATATTTAATAAAATAAAAATATTGTATTTTCGTCAATATAAATCCGTAACTGCATATTCATCTAAATGTTCACACGAAGATCTTTGGCAGCAGGTTGTATTTCTTATCGCCGAACAGTAAACTAAAGAAGCATGTCAAAATATAATTTATTTAACCGAATAAACGCAAACTGTAATTTTAAATGTTAGTTTCGTGCCTGACAATCATTAAATCTAAACCTCAACGAACTCAACGAACAAAATCTAACCTCAAATACTAATCCTCGGAATAAAAGTTAATACATTCACTTAGCAATAAATGATATTTTATAATAATTATCTCTCATTAAATATTCACATAAATTGTTTATTAACATTTTTAATGTGTCAAAAGCATGAACGTTGCAACATTATTAAATTCGCTTCGGGAAATTCAGGTGATAAACGACAAAAGATTTTCACTTATACGAAATTACGATCACATGCACTCTGGCACGTATTTTTATGCAGGTACAAAGTATCCAGCGTGTTCTCTTTCTAGGCGCAATTTACGACATAAATATTTATGAATTTTGCTCATGATGTGCGCCGCTCCGTAGACCATGTGTGCACATGTTTATCGGCATATTTATATTTATATTTGCATCCACATGAGTGCGCAACATCACCAGCAGCAGCAGCAGCAGGAACAGAGGCACAACCAAAACGCGCGCTAGTGTTTACGCCCGGCTCCTCCACCCAGCATTTATATTCATACTCGCGACTGAGTCACACGCCGGCGACGCGGCCGCACCGGGCAATTTCTATGCATTTCCGCGCTGACGAGAGACGAGACGTGCGTATGAAAACATCAGACGGTGGCTGGCATACATCAGGTACAAAACTCGCTCGCGCACAAACGCGAAATTATAATCTCGGGCAGCACCGTCGAAGATCTGAAGTTTGCGCTTTGTCCTCCTCGGTTTAGGACGCTTCCAGAAGGAGATGTAGGACGGGAAAAGTTTTCAATTCCCGGATGCGACGTCTGTACTACGAATTTGCCTTTGTTTTCGTTATTATATTCTGTGTAGATTAATTTAGGAAAGATAGAGTGTAGGACTTTTAAGGCATGATGTCTTTTGAGCGAATAATACATTTAGGTGACTATGTTTAGGAAAATGTCTGAAAGAAAATGTATGTTTATTACTTGATATATAAAATAGTAGTGGAAAGTATATAATATGAATGTGTGAATAAAGAACATTTGATCGAAAAGCACATTTAAGCCGAAAAGTACATTTTGGTGATTTTAGGACACTTAGAAGAAACTATTGCCTTTCAGTGAAATTATTAGATTCTATGTTGATATGAGGATATTTGGAATTTCGGCATTAATTGGACCGAAAGAATAAGATGTTTAAAAAAAGTACATTTGATCAAATATATTTGGTCGAAAACTACATTTAAGTGAAAGATACATTTAGTTGACTTTAGAATACCTAAAAGAAACTTATGTATATCATTGTGTATTATGGCATTTTTAAGCAGAGTACACTTAGCTGAATTCACGTAAATAGATGGAGTTAAAGAAATATCGTAAAATAAGGTAATTCAGCCAAATGTCCCTTAAGTTATTGCATGTGACATTTACTAATTGTATTTTTAGTATATATTATATATTTTAATGAAAATAATATAAATTTATTTGAAGCAAAGTACATTTGATGTAAAATTACATTTAAGCGAAAAGTACATTATGGTGATTTTAGAACATTTAGAGGACATTTAGGATATTGACTTAGTATACTTTGACGAAACGAGCAGAATTCCCCTATGGCAAGCGGTCTTTTGGTTGAAATTCATTTAGGTGACTTTGTTTAGAAAAAATCATGCAACATAAAATGTATGTTTGATGTGTAATAAAAAATGGCATAAGAGTAAGGAACGTAGGCTTGATCCAAAAGTATATTTAAGTGAAAAGTATATTTAGGTTGAAGGTATTTTCAAATTTGAAATTTAGGCGTTCATTTTAACTGTAATGCCTCCTAACTCAGTTTCCTCTAACTGGACTTTACTTATTTCATCGTTTTATACCCAGGCATATTTAGGTAATTTTAGAACACTTAGAAGAAACTTTTGAATTGATTTTAAAGGCAATATATTATGTAGAAATTAAAGAACTTCAAATTGAGACCCTATTTGATCTTGATACACTTAGGTGAATTCTCTTAAATGTGTGATTTGTTGAAAATAGTCATAAAGTAATTCAATTCTAGGAAATGCCCTTTAAATAATCCTACGATATATTGCATTTAGAAATAATGAATGCATTAATAATGAATATTGTACAATAATTCTCCTAACTGTACATTCACCTAAATGTACTCCCTTAGTAAACTACTTCTTTTGGTTTTTTTTTATAAGTGTAAGTACAATATTAGTTGAAAAAGCCAGGAATGGTAAATTAAAATGGTTTCTTTCAACTATCATGTCTTAGGAGTACATTTCCTCTAACTGGGCTATACATATTTCATCGTTTTACAAGTACACTTAGTATAAATCACCGTGTAGATCCGTCATCACATGTTGCAGAGACTTTGTGCAAATTTGGCACGACTGTAGTAACGCTATGTTTGCGGTTGCTAGCCGTGCAAAAACATGTGAAATTCTTTTTCGGTGGCATGAAGCGACACCAAAGTAAGAGACGCTTTGCTTCGTTTAGCATAACAAGAAGGCGCTCTTGTCGTACGAGGACGTGCACGTGTGCACGTGATGAAACCCCGGGTTTAAGCCGGAATGCAAACAGCGAGGAACAGACACACCAGCCGTCGCCAATGCACTTTGCTGATACCTGGCTACGGCAAACCCAGCGAACCCACGCAACCAACAACCAACGTCGACGTTGTCGTGCTCGTTTTCGTCGTGTATTTTCGGGAGGCGGTGGCTGTTGCGGATTGCGGACGTACAAGAAAGGGGTTGACGCGTATGGGGGGTACTTTCGCCCGGTCGGCGCCTTATCACCGGCGCGCAGCACAGGTTTGCTATAAATACACAATATAGTCGCGCTCATTGAATCCCAACCTGGGTCAGAGAGAAAATCTCCCTCTCGGGGCGTAGCGTCGGCGATCAATGGAGTCAGCGCGTTTGCGTCGCGGATTATTTACACCCACTTGTGATGAATTAATGCCGATTTAGACGGCTTAAGGCTCAAGGATTAGCTTCGACTGCAGCTGCAATACTGAATTATATTCAGGTGTGAAGAAGCATTATATATGTGCATTATTCATCCTTTAATAATGGTGAAATCGAATAAGGAATTCACCAATTCATAGGTCTATATCTTATATGAAAGATAAGGTTTCCTTTACTTTTAGAGAATATATTGCAAAATAGATCACGAGAAAGATTTTCGATGACGTGGCCTGGTTAACGCACCGGGTTCCGATCAGAGGTGTATTTGCGACGGAAGAGAAAGGGGACGTGTACTGAGTGGCGACCCTTTGGCGATAGTGCGGTGAACGCACTGGGCCCACATACAGTCCTTAAACGTCCAGAAAATGAAGAAATCAGGCCGACAGCTACCAGCTGCCTATGTTACACGTTTGGGAAGGTAAAGATGAGAAGAGGGTCATTCGGCGTTCGGATAGCAACTGATTTTATTAAGTGAAAATATAAACCTGGAAGCTGGTGCGTACCGCCCCCACACAACCCGCCTTGCGGTACCACAACTTCCTTTACATTACTCTTATATCTAGGTGGTGAGGCTGATCCCGCCCTCACCAACGCATTTCTGTGCATGCAGACACACCCTGTCTTACGGTGACTCTCTCTCTCTCTTTCTCTCTGCGAGTGTGTCCGATCTTTGGATGTATCTAGGCGAGCCGATATATTCACCAAATATATGGTACACTCGCACATGGACCACCCGGAAAGGGTAATAGAAACCAGGCGTATGCAAGGCGCCAACCCGTCGCGTCAACCACTTCAATCTCTGGGCATCTTGGATTTATCGAATTCGTATATTTCATTCTTAATGGCCCAGAGTTTATTGAAGTGCGACGAATTCCTCCACTTTATCGAAATAATATATAAACTTAGGAATAGTTCGCAACAATAGTTTTGGAATCTTACTTTTCGTCCAGCCTTCGTATTTGGTATATGTGGGTTCAATTTTACCTATGTTTGAATATTTCTACACTTAGGTGATAATTTTTAAATTGTATTGTGATTACTTGATTTCTTTTTCAAATGTTCATCAGAATATCACCAAAATAAGCACACTCTAAATTCATTTCGCCTAATTGACCTCTTTTAAGTTACCACACTCGTTAAACCTACGAATAACCGCTAATTAAGTTTAATATCCATTTTAACTTATACCAGTCGTAATACCCGCAATAAAAATAACAATAAAAGAAATTAATAAAATTTGTCGCCAAAATGAGCGGTGCTAGTATTCGGCTACCACCTTAACCAGCACATGCGCGACCTTTATGAACATTTTCCGAGGGGCGAACACAAAGTGCACTTTAATTTTTATTGCGTCAACTCAACAAACGTCAGCAGTGCGAGTGCCGGCTTTTACGAAGGTTTCATTTTATTAAGTTACGCAATTCGATGATGTATACGCCCGGTGGCAGCAGCGATGGTGGTGGCGGCGCGGGCACAAAACGCGTACGTGCCGCATACCTAATGCCCTCGTAGCCGAGGTCGGTTAGTGTGTAAAGATGAACCTAACCTCTGGCAGGCGCATCGTTTGTCCGGCATCGCCTTTAAAATGCAGCGCACATCGCAATGGGTCGCACGCATCTACCCCTCTATCCCATCCCTCTAGACCGCCACTCTCAGCCACCTTCCATTCTTGGTACATTGGTACACGCTGCTTTAATATAGGCCGGCGCAAAAAGTGCACAAGCTTTCCAAAGTGTTATTTAGGTAGAAATATCTTTAATGGCAACAGGGAGGGTGAATGCGACCAGGAGGGAAGGGTCCATTTGTGCACCATAAAAGCCATCCCCCTGGAGGTTTTCTCCCAAACAGCCTTGAGGAAAACAGATGGACAATAGGGGCACAGCTTCCGCTTGCCGGATACTAGCCTAACCACCTATGTCGTGTTCATAGCCCCCAACTACACGACTAACTTAGTAAGAGAGAGGTCGGGGATGAGAAAGAGGAAATCTGCAGTGAGGAAGAGGGTCACGGGAATATAATGCGCCGATGGAGCACATTGTAATTACGGATAATTTTCCATAAGTTGAAGTTATTGCAGATTTTCATGTCAAGGGTTCGAGCATTTAAAGGCCTCTGTTCCAAGAGACATACTCACCGTATGTCCCGAATGTGGTTTAAGCCTGGTTAGATAACATTATATTAGTGCTGCTGGCTTATATTTGTTTTTATCACCGCAGGACGCGCAATAATCTACAAGAAGTGCGATAAATTAATGAGGGAAATTGCAGGAACGAAAGTAACTGCCGGATTGTGTTTCGGGGGGTTCGTGACAGTGGACCATGAATTCGGGTTGTTAATGCAGTTAATGTCGTCGAGTCGCTCCTGTTCAAAGCTGTTTAAAGCGATTTACTGACCACCGGATAGAGGTTTCCTCGTGCTTTATATTTTTTGTTCTTATCTAATTCCTACTGCTGCAGAATGTAATTGATAATAGTTTTCTTTAATTGTTCATAAATCAAGTGAAGGTTAGAATATTTTATTTTTAGTTTTTGTTTTTGTTTCAACATGATAATTTTACCACGACTATTCCAAAGAAAGTTAAAAGAGTTAATTACAAAGACTGAATTGTAGAAGGAGGCCATTTTAAAGGGTATAATACATTTTGATACTATATGAAAGGTTATTAACAACACAGTGTTAATCAACTCTAATGTTCAGTTTATAAAAGTAGGCATTAAATCCAGATTCGACGCGTGATTAACCGCCGCGCGTAATGTAAGTTTAATGTTCGACGCTGGCGCAACGAACGTTACCTAATTAATTGTCATTTACGATGCCGACGCGTCATCGGCGGCGCGCTTGTGCGCAACAAAAGCGCAAGTTCGATGCGCTTCCTGCGCTCCCATACGAGTGTGGGTGAGTGCGTAGGGAACACACAACTACACCTACAAGCATACGCAGTTGGGGGGCGGTGTTGGGCTAATCGATGGCAACGCGTGGAGCGCGCAATAAATCGAAAGTGCCTCCCCCGCTAAGTGCCGATATAAACAAGGTGAAGTGGCTTGTCAGATACAACGATTCTCGATTACGACGCAGCTAGGAACACGCGGATAACGGCTTGAGGCGAAAGACAAGAGTCGACGCCGTCGACGATGGGCGATGATCTGGAGAGTTGGACAAATTGGTTGATGGCCGAAGGGTGTGGTTGTTCTGCCCGTTTAGCAACACGTCAGAAACGTTTCCCGATCTTCTTATTTCTAGAAAAGTAGATGGGAGAGTGCAGGTGGCATGGGTATAGTCGGTGAAGGAGTCTTGGACAGTTTTGAAGGTGGACAGTAGTTTTTTTTTCGGTTTAGGGATATATTTAAACATTAATAGGTTGCTCGATTGTAAATCGTAATTTTGTTTTATTTGAGGAGTATCCGATTTTATTAGGTTTATAGGGTTCTTTCAGGATGAACTTCGTTCTCAGCTCAATTTAAACACAGAAAATAACTGCATGAGTTCGGGGTGAGATGGTATAAAGGTGAAATATGTATTTTGAAATACTGAGATTTAAATTCATTCTTGTCGTTGAAAATTGAAGATATCTCGAAAACTATATGCTTGTTTGGCTTGTAACTTTCAGGAAACATTGTATGGACAACTAGAAATCATCCGATATCAAACAGCTTAGTTGTGTTACTTTTAACAGCCACTAAGTAATTTAGAAAAATATGAAATTTTGATATTATGTAAAAATGTGCAATAATACATATATTTTTATTCATATATAAAGAAACGTCGTGATACATATGTTACATCCCTAGATGGAAGATTTAAATAAATTATTTTGTATCTAATAAGTATAAACTGTTTCCTGGAGATATTTATTCATTAAACAACTATGACAAAATTACTACTCCAGTATTACTACGCCTGTCTTAACCTGAGGAAAGGTTTTAAAGCTTTGTAGTACTAATTACAGTCAACATACCTAAATAATTAAGATATGACAGCGAAGAACAACTAATACATTTTTACGTACAGCCATGCACATGTTTAAAATGGACACCTTTCGGGGTTTCTAGGCTTTGTAACCGATAATAACTGAAAACTATACGAAATAAGTTGTAAGTATTTCCATACAACTTTGTAAACAATTATCTGCGGAATTGTTAATTCACGACTGGCCTTCTGAACGAATTTCAGCGAAATGCGTGTTAGAGAGACTCTCTAAGTGCCTCAATACTTTCTCTAATAACCCTTGGTCAACCCTATTGAAAAAAATCCTGAGTTTGCGATACAACATGGTAAAAACAACTCATAACTACTAGTAAATAAAAAACTTTCTGTGCTCCGCAATTTGCAACATACGAAAGAAAGTAAACACGTAAGAGTTTCTCTTTCATTCCATGTATCAATTATGATTTTATATTTCATATTGTAAGTACTACAAAGCTCTAAAACCCCGATATTAATTTAGAAATACCCGAATTTTATTACATTTTATATTCCTGTTATAATTTTATCGTTTTTTTATTAATATTCTCCTGCTTCAGCACGAGAAAAATATATTAAAATATACTTCATTGCTTTATAAACATTCCACTCACCTACCTACCTTTACATCCTTTACCTCCCTTATTTATTTTGGCAGTCATTTACACCGAATGGCAAATAACTCGAAATTGCACCATGCAACGTCGCTTCTCTCGCAATCGCAAACACTAAAATATTTCCTAAAATCTTGCTCTCTAGTTGTGCATAAATTCAACGCTCTGCGCGGTGTGGCGTTTAAATTGGAACACGTACGGGATTTATATTTATACGCTCTTTCCTTTTGGTGGAGGCGCCGATGTAAAGATGCGCGCAGTGCACATGCTCCCTCAAGTGAACTTTTACGATCGTTCACCACAATTTGGACAATTTTGTAAAATTTAAAATAATACGTGTACGAATAAAACTGATGCTGGATGTTATTTACCGTTTACGATGTACGCTTGACAGAATTACATAAATATGTAAAATATGAACATTTTAGCATCATTCAAAACCGTCACCGAAACAATTTTATGATCTTATATATCTGTCCTCTGAAGTGATTTTATAGAAATATATATAGTCGGGACGACTTAATGGGGGTAATTTTCCCACACCAAAAATGTAATATCTCGGTATCCGTGGAGTTATTCCAAGATGGAGTGGATTTTCGAAGGGAAATTAACGAGCAAAGAATCTGCGAGTTAATATGACGTCTTTATGTTTCGCCCGTTTTATGTCCACTTTATATGGTAATCTGAAACACTCACAAATGGGGGAAATAAACGATAATAAAGTGGAAACAAAAATAAACTAGTACTAGTCTTTATACGTAGTTAGAAGACTAACTTCTTGGTGATTACATACCGATAAAGATAACAATATTTATCGGTTTTTAAAAACGTAATATATAGTTGTACGTTTGGAGAGCGGAAATTAAAATCGCATTTTTCAATTGGTACACGTGCGCTGCATGTGTTAACTTGATGTCTTTGGTGCGTGTGGACGTGAAATTGATTCGTCGATAACGGCACGGTTTGGGGAAATTGCGCTGGATTATCGATAACGCGGAGGTGGTTTGTCGAGCATTGTGTGTAGTGTGTTGCAATCTGAGCAACTGGCTGCCTATATTTCGAAGATCATCCGCTGCGTTGGTAGCGATAATAGCGCTCGTTATGCGAATACTGTTGCACGTATCGATAACGGTGATCTTTAGTATCATTGCGCCTTTTAGACAAGCCCACGGTTATTATTACATTCGGTAGGAACACGATAGTTTGTTTCTGACATGTATTAACTTCGAAAATGATAGAAAATCAATGTTGATTTGAAGAAAATTAAATAAGTGAGAAAATATTATTGATGTGAAACTTCTGTAGACTTGACTTAGGTGTTTTGCGCAAGTATCGTAAAAACACCTACCGTTGCTATGAACAATAATAAAATATTAAACGTTTGTGGCGGTCAATATATTGCCGCACATATAAAATAAACATCACCAAACCTTAATCACCATCCGCGTCAACAAACCGTAATCAGCACTTAATCAGCATCCGCCGAAGTCTTAATCGATTCGAGACTAAACATCGAGAATACTGACATGTCAAAAGAAAATAATGGTCGCGTCAGCACTTCCACCGGTATATATAGTCGACAATTCGTCACCAAAGTCAGTCAATCCGAGACTCCGTCATCTCCTGCGACACTATCTTCTGCAGCCAGCCGTCTTCACCTGGAGGCCATCTCCATCAACGATTCCACAGTCACTCAGTCATCAGTCAGTCTTCACTCAGTGAGGCCGAGTCAGTTCGACACCTAAATTCACCAACAGCGAGTCCATCATCAGCTGCCGCTACCAGAGGGTCCGCCGGCGCCCTCACCGAGAGTCCAAATCGAGTTCCTCACCGGCCGTCGCTATCGACTACTCCGACGCCAGCAGCCGCCACCAGCGACTTCACCACCGAGTCCGCCAGTGGCCGTCGTCACCAGCGAGGCTCACTTCAACCGGCCTGCCACGTCAACCAGTACGAGCCGATCGTCTCCAGCTGCCGCCTCCGCCTGGATCTCCTCGTTATATTTTTATCTTATTTCATTTCATGTATTGTGGTACAAAAAATCCCATACGTTTTCTAAAATTCTGTTCCTTAAGTATCAGGCTGTGCTATGACCTTGTTAATATCGAACGGGAACATTCAATGAAGTTGTTTATGAATATCAAAAACCTCATTCTCTACCATTACTATATGTTCCTCTAGCAAGAGTTATAAGCATAATTTCAGAAAACAATGGCAGTAAACATTATTTTAAAACGTTAATTCAAAACAAATAAAGTTTAAGCTATTATAAAACGAAAGGGATGCGTTATGCATGAGTTAATTAAACATACGATGCATAAGCTAAAAACGCTTAAATGTGTCTCAACATGGATTCCCCAGTTACGTAAGTAGGGCAGAGGCAACCTGCCCCACCCGCGATATAGGGAAAGCCCTATTTCGCCTCTAATCGTACGCACACATGCACACAACCACAGGGGATGCAACTTTAGGTTATAATTTCATTTGCTTAATGAAGCTGCGCCGGTAAATGCATTATTATATGCAAATGGAGTGCGCTAAGCCGAATAATTCCACCGCACAGCTTAAACAAACGGCATGCATAAAACACATGCAGTAATGCGCAACGGAGAACGCTATTCTTGTGCGTCGGCACGGTTGCATAAACACAACGTCGGTGTTGTCAACAGCGTTTGGGATGTATCGCTGGAAAATTGTCGACTGCGTTTAGGTGGTAAATTATCTCAAAGGTACCTGCATGCGACTACGTAATGGTGGAAAATTTGTTTAAAGTTTATTTTGAATCAACTGGAGATTAAAGTTTAAATTAATATATTTAAAGCCGTAAAAGTATCGTAAACTGGAGTAATGCAGGTTTAATTGTGTATATTTTTGGAATTATTAAGTAAAACACCTGTTGATACATATTTTTTCTTATTTATTTGTAACTAATTTTGAAAATGTTATAGAAAGTTAAAATGAAAAGTTAACTACAAAACAATAAAGGTTTATGTTTTACTGATTCTTTTCAACTGTCCAAACGAGCTTTAAAAAAACTTGACAACTTTTAGTGATAAAAATATTTGTATATTTCAGAAAATTTCAAACCAAAAGTTATTCTTATAAAAATTAGCTAACGTTAACAGATTTCGAGATAAACGTTGTTGAAATTTTCAAATAATCGAAGGAAACGGTTATTTTCAGGCTTTCTCACTTATCTGCCGTCGAAAATTGGAGATATCTGGGAAACTAATGGTTTTATTGTCTTGAAATTTTCGAGAAAAATTTAATAGTCACCAAGAAAACATCCGAAACTAAAAAGTTTATTTCCTGTTGCTACGAACAGCCACTAAATTGCTTTTATGAATTTAGATAAATATAAAATCATCATTTAAACGAAAATGTTTAATAATTCCTATATTTTCATTCAAATATAAATAAAATCTGTAAAAATATATCGTAGGGATGTACTAGATACTCATAACAATATCACTATAAATAATTTAAGAATATCAAAGCAATAAATCATAAATATAAACGTGAAAACGAGTACAGTTTTCATATGTTTAGTATTAGGTGATTTCCTTCACGAAAAGCAGAGAAAGCGGCAGCGATGCTTTTTAATGCACTAGTTTTCCGTCGAGATTTTCCACATCTGGCGAATGCGCGCCTTCCAGGTTGTGCTCTCCGGCGGCACGGAATGAAACTGACAGTTTAAACGTGTGCGGGCGTGAGGAGGACTGGGGCTTTACGTATGCAAATCTTAATCTCGAATACGAGGAGAAAATACATTTCGGTGCCTAGGCGTTGAGGAAAAGTACCTGCTGCGAGTGGCGTCGACAACAACCGTGCGCCGTTGGCAACATCTAGGATTTGAATTTCACGGAAATAGGCATAATATGCATTTTTAATGATTCTTGAGTTACAAACCGTGCGGCTCGGTGCACATATGCATACACATACACACTAATATACACATACACACATTGGTATACACACAAACAGGCAAACATGTACACACACTCTTGCAGCACCCGCTTTCGAACGTCGACTTTAATGTTGCCCGGCGCATTCACCATTCGTGTGATTCTATTAAACTTGAGTGCTTTTCAGTGATTTCATATTATGATTTCTATTGCTCATGTGGTTTTCGTTCTGAAACTTAGTTACGTTCAGTCACAAGGAAAAGTCTAAGAAAACATGCAAATTGTGTATTTACTTGCTTCTCAGGCAAAATTATTCGGAATATTAAATGTAAGTGTTTAGTTATTTGAAATATATGTATGAATTTGTGATGTACTACATTTCAATTAAAAACAAACATACATCAGCCATTGTAAATTGCTTCAGAAGAACAAATGAATAAAACTTGTGTTTTGCACTTGATGACTCTGATATCTATGATATTAGATCTTAACATGTTTTGTAACCTGTAAATTTAACTTATAACCATGACATATCTTAGCATTTCACTCTTTTCTGATTTTCTGATTCTAACTGCACAATGGAATATGTTTATCAATTCTCTGGATAAAAAGGTACATAAGTGACTCACCTGTCTTTTGATACCATAATTTGATACCAAAATTGTAGGAGAGATTAAAATCCTCGAAAGATTAATATATATGAACCTCACCTGTAACAAAACAAATAAAAAAATATTACCCATATATCTAATATGTTTAATTAAACCTAAGTATATTAAAATATTAATTAAGATTGTGTATACTGATAAAGATATCAATTAAGGCGTCGAATAAATGTCGCACTCGGAGGGCGAGCGCCATTCCGACGTTAATTATTGCTCGAGAGCAGTACACTATTTATTTATCGCTCATAAAAGCTAAAAAAGCCGGAGCGATAAAGGCGCGAAACAGCTTAAAGTCGAGTGCGGGTGAGGCAACAAAGCGCGATTATTGCCGGATGTATAAGAAGCCAAACATGTTGCGCCGTCTGCGTAATACACGCACGAGCCCCCTTTTCCAGCCCCATCACAACGCAGTATTCCTGTGTGTTGTTGCGACGACAACTTTACGACAACACATAAAAATATCCTGCGTCCTTAAAGCCTGCCCCGCTTGCGCTCGTGCGTAATTAAAGGAAGCGATCGCGGCAGATTGTTGCGCCAACTGTGGCCCAACGCAATATAGACCAGAGGCGCGCCTTTCGCCGATAAAAACATCCGCAAAAATATGGCGCTAAATAAATTACGCCACTGCGCATCGAAAGGCGGTAATTTTATAAATTTATTATGAAGTATCTGATGGTGGCGCCGCGCGGAGTGTGGCGAAGGGCAAAATTCGACTCGTGCGTAAATATTGCCTCAAAGTCGCTCAAAAGGTTAATATAAAAGTTTCGCGTTTTACGCACGTCGGAGGCGGTGGCGAGGCGTCGCGTGCGGCTCGCCAAGTTTGCGCGATGCGTGTCGTTAAGGGAACATCACTGCTTCGCTGGAGGCGGGAAGTTTTTGGGGTGGAGGCGACGGGGTTAGGGGTCAAAGTAGGCGAAAATTGCGCCAAAGTTGGCAAGTTTGGCGGTGAAGTGCCGTGTGCGATCAGGAATCGTGGACAATGGCGATGAATAAATGCGACACACAAGGTGATCAAAGTTTTTTAAGTAACTTTTGCAAGTTTTTGTGTCCAACACGAAATAATCTTTGTCATCACAAACTAAATCACAAGTTTTTGAAGATTATCACATTTATTTGCAGATAAATTAAGCATGTTGGCATTAAATAGCATTTTTATTCCCTCACTCTAAAATAATTCAATGATACATTTGGATGCAGGAACTTCTGGTGGAGGCGCAGGGCGTAGGAGTCAAAATAGCACAAATCTTTTCCTATAAAATAACCGTATCGTATCATATTATTTTACGTAGTTTTAATGAGTAATCTTGGAAGTTGTTGGTGGAGGAGCCGGGCTCAAGGCTCAAAATATAATCATGCTTGTAAGATTCAAGAAATAATATTAAGTAATTGACGTCATTACGATCTATGGCACAAGTTGTTGATATTTATCATATAGATTTTTACAGAAATTAAATTTATAGCAACTGAAAACTCAAATTTAATCCATTAAACTTCAAGAAATGGTGGGGGCGTCTGAGAACTTAACCAACGGCAATAAATAATTAAATGTGCGGTGCTCACATTTTCGCAAGTAACTTTTCAAAAGTTTTCTTTAGGTATTATGTGTCCTGCAGCAAATAATATTAAGTAATCGGTGTCCGGAGAGAGGAAGACGTGTGGAAAAAGCAGCATTGGTAGGCGAGGAAACGTCGTAGATTCGTTATTGATGAAGAGCATCGGAAAAGGGAAAGGCAAACAACCATCGCTTGTATTACAATTCCCAATATCATCGTACATCTCTTGAAACAAACACTTTGAAATCAAATAAACAAACACTGAAGGTAAACAAGGGCTATATCATTGGAGACTAAAGTAGTTTCATGGGCTAATATTATTTTTAGCTATCAAAATATTACATTCTGCAGCTTTCTTCGGTATCACGTCACAATAGATACAAATTTCGATATTACTGATGAAATTATCAACAAAATTTAATAGTAGAACTACAAAATTTTGGTTTGGGAAAGTTTTTACGTCTAAATGTGTTTGTTTTTTTTGTTTGACTAATAGATTCAAACCTAAGTATATCTGTTATTTGACATTACACTAAATGTATTATTAAATTTTAGTAGGAGCATCGCTTAAAAGTGTCTTAAAACCATGAATATATCTGTTTTACTTTTTTTTATAAATAATGCTTTTCTCAGAATCATGAAATCAGTGCAATAATTCAGAAAATGTTTTTCTGCCAGTGACTTTATGTCAGTCGTTATTTGCGCAAAACGCAGACAAAACATGCGCGACTTGCGCTTACATTCCCATTCGCTCGCCGCAGCCGGTTATTTCTTATTACAGTGGCACGTCCTGACGGCAATCCGAATCACGTATGATTCCGCCGTCATTAACATAAACTACGGATGCGACGTGTTACTTCTTGCCAGTCGGGCGCGCCTGGTCGGGTATTTCGGCGCATCCAAGTGCATCGCCATACGCGCGCGTACTCACAAGTTTATACACCCGGTGTGCATGCATATATTTACGATGTACTTGAGCGCATGCTGAAGTTAAGCTTTTATTGAGACGCTCAAGACCGAGTCACAACCGCCCGTTTGCTCGTGCGCCTCTCGTGCTGGGTGGAGGCGCCGGGTAAGTGGCACACTTTGCAGCGACGCGGAGGTTTAAGCAGTTTCGACTAAGTTTAGAGCTTTTAATTTAAAATGTCGAGATTACGGGGTTGTTATTGGATTAAGTGAATATTTCTTTGATCATGTCGGGAGTTTTGGTTTAAAAGCACTTGAAATAATTACATTTTACCTTGTTCCATGAGAGGAACTTCATTTTCCAGACAGAAATTAATTGATTAGGATTGATAATAGCCATAATCAATAGATAAACTATATAAGAGTATTCTCCTGAAATGGCAAGAGGATATCTGCAGTATTTGCGAAGTTATGGCCTGTAAGAGCTCATAAGAAGTAAGTAGTATCCGCATCTTTACACAACTTTAAATGCGATTTTCAATCTGGCGTACACGATTAAGTCGATTCTAACGCATCGATTACACTGAATCATGAGGCATTTTATATACAATTAAATTTTCTAGAATATGACGTTAATTGTCTATTGAAGAAATATTTCCTTCTATATTTTCCTCGTTTTTTAAAGACCAATTTGTTATGCAGAAAGAACTCTTCACATTTAAAACTGTATAAAAGTATGCAATTTTATATTTTTCGTAAGAAATCTTAACGACATATTCAAGCAAATTTTATAAACTTCCCAGGAGCTTTTACAATTTCTGTTTCTGGTCAAAATTAAGGATGCTAGAGTGTACGCAGCTGAGCAACACAAAAAGAGGTTGATTACCTCAAATTTTAATTTAATTTTTAAAGTGAAAAAATTGCGCTGTGTTTATGCATTATATCTGGAAATAGTGCTAAACAAGAGATAAACTGTTCGAAAGTATTCTTATAAAATTTGAAGTCGATAGCTGCAGTATTTGCGAAGTTATAGCTCATAAAGCTCATACAAATTAATAGTATTCTTATCTTTACTCAACTTTTAACGAATTTTCGATTTTGCTTACACGATTAAGACAATTCTACTGAAGCGATTTGGTTGAACAAAAACTTATTTTACAGATAATTAAATTCTCTGGAATATGGTGTTAATCGTTTTTTGATGAAATATATATTTACATATGATTTTCGTATATTTTGTCGAATTTTAATCGAAAAATACACATTACTTTTAAAGCTCTGTAAGAACATGCAATTTTAAGTATCGCCTAAAAATTATACCAACATATTCAAGTAAATTTTATGTACTTTTCAAAAACTTTGAGGTTTTCCATATTTGCTGAAAATTAGGGGCGGTAGAGAGTAAGCAGCTGAGCTAGAGTGTGCTCAAAAAACGAGATAGATTACATCAATTTTTAACTTAATTTTTAATGTAAAAAATGCCCTCTGCTTATGAATTATACATTAAAATATCCATTAAGAAGTTTTATACATCTAAAAATATCCTAGATATGTTAAAAATTGATAGGCATTATTTTAAATAGTACTCGTACCATTTGAAAATTATAAACCATTGTCTATTTCTGTGGTTTGCAATAAAAAGAACCTCGTAGTGGAAAAATAGGAAACGAATAGCACACTTCAAACGATAATTACAAGCGGCAGATGACAAAAGTCTGGTCTACGGAAGCGCAGAACAATCGCTACGCCACCCGATTACCGGATGCGTGGTCCTTGATTATTCTAGGCCCGTAATTGCACGCTCGCAATCGCAAAGCACAATGTCCTTTCTTTCGTCCATTGTGCCTCAATGTCGGCCGGAAAACGCAAGCAACTACCGTTCACCACCAACGCCACTCAACCTCCCAAAACCTCCCAAAACCCACCCCTTACTGACGACGTTTTCCGCATGTGAATGACGGTTGTGCACAGCAATGCAGTACGCAGCAGAAGACATCCGTTCGCTGCGAATTAATCTTTCTGCCTTTGAAGTGGTTGATTAGGAACCCATTAAGACGCCATCTTGTGGCTGTTTTTAATCGTGCAATATTCGCCTAGCTTTGTTTCCGAAAAGTTTAATTAACTTTCTCACTACGGTCAGTGAAGGGCGAACGGGTTGACAGGTAAGGAATTAAATGATACACAAATTTGCGTCTGACGTAACGTAATTAGGTTTTTCGCAACTTTGCAGACGTTTGTGACTGCTATCAAGGCAAACGACATGAATTTACAAGAGATACAAATCGCGGAGCGTGTAAATTTCGTTTTTAATTAATCACAAACGTGAATAGTAGTGTTTTTTGAAGGTTAAGGCTCTGTGATTTAGAGAAGGAGGGTTTTAATTACGTTCAAGGTTATGTTGTGTGTTAAAATAGCGAACGGCAATCGGCGTGTTGCGTTAGTAGAGCTTGCTAAATATTATTCGAAGCGTGCTTCTCAAGTAGCAGCAACCCAACGAGCATGTGGTGTATGTTATTGCGTAAATCCTCTTGACCCGCTCTGTAAAGTGTGTTGCCTAAATATTGGCAGCTAGTGTCGGCTAACAAACGCATAATAAGCCCAATTGCAAACCAAACATTTATCTACTTAATCACAATCGATCATATTCTCATAACAGTACGTAGAACCATAATATGGAAGATTAGTTTCGTGTATGTTTAGTAGACTAGTTTATAGTAGTGATATATAGAGTTTTATAATCCGAAATTCTCTAATTTCAAATTAGAGTCCATTCCGCATGAAAGTCTGAAATCTGAAATGTGGGAAAATGCTATTCCCACTTTCAGAGATAAAATTCTTCAAAATTTGATATATGATTAATTCTCTATTGAAAAAATATTTCCTTATATATTTTTCTCGTTTTTTTAAGACCAATTTGTTATGCAAAAACAACTCTTCACTTTTAAAACTGTATAAAAGTATGCAATTTTATGTTTTTTGTAAGAAATCTTGACGACATATTCAAGCAAATTTTATAATCTTCCCAAAAGCTTTTACAATTTCTGTTTCTGGTCAAAATTAAGGATGCTAGAGTGTACGCAGCTGAGCAACTCAAAAAGAGGTTGATTACCTTAAATTTTAACTTAACTTTTTAACAAGAAAAAATGCACTGTGTTTATGGATTATGTCTGGAAATAGTGTTAAGCAAGAGGTAAACTGTTTAAAAGTATTCTCATAAAATTTGAAGTGGATAGCTACAGTATTTGCGAAGTTATTCCTCATAAAGCTCATACGAATGAATAGTGTTCTTATCTTTACTCAACTTTTAACGAATTTTCGATTTTGGTTACACGATTAAGACAATTCTACTGAAGCGATTTGGTTAAATAAAAACTTATTTTACAGACAATTAAATTCTCTGGAATTTGGTGTTAATCGTTTTTTGGTAAAATATATATTTACCAAACATTTATCTACTTATTCACAATCGATCATATTCTCATAACAGTATGTAGAACCATAATATGGAAGATTAATTTTGTGTATGTTTAGTAGACTAGTTTATTGTAGTGGTATATAGAGTTTTATAATCCGAGATTCTCTAATTTAAAATTAGAGTCCATTCCGCATGAAAGTCTGAAGTCTGAAATGTGGGAAAATTCTATTCCCAATTTCAGAGATAGAATTCTTCAAAATTTGATATATGCGCAAAACCTTCTATGTAAATATCAATATACTTTAGTTTAGTTTTATCTATTGCACTCGAGCGGCGCCGATATGGCGCCATACTCTACCATTGTGGTAGCACGAACGACACGGTTTATTCATTCGATAGCGCGCTGAATTAAGAGTTAGAGACAACTTGATTGTGGCGCACTCCTCTCGAGGTGCCACAGAGCGCTACTAGGATAGGTCTCAAATGCTAAGGGTTATTAGTTTATTTCGAAAATATCTAAAAATTGAATTAAACACTTAAAATACGTGGAATATTTAAGTATATTTGTAAAAAACGTATACTACGTATAAACTATCTAAATTTTGACTAAACAATTAGAAAGTTATAAAACAAATTAAACTAGGACCATTAAACTAGGCTCTCTGATCCATTTCATAGAAATTTTAGCCCGTAATTTATGCAACAAACTTTGCTCTATCTTGTAACGCCAAGCACAACAAAACCTCCTGGCACAAAGCTCGATGGCTCATCACAAGAAACAAAATAAAGTCCCGCGCTGCCCATCTAAACAAAGGCGACGATCGCCCTGAAATATGAGCCCAAGGACGCATAACTCGTCCGAGTAATTAGAATATCATTAAGTACGGTCCATGAATATTGAGTAGCTGGTGGGTTATCGCTGCGGGACGATGTCGACGGCGGCGGTGGCGGCGGCGGTCCACAAGTCCCCTTTCTTCCTCCCTTTTCATTGTGGCGTCTACCCCCTTGAGTCGGCAGCAGCCGAGTTGGCGGCGACGACGTTTTCGGATGTAACACGGCCCCACGCTCCCTTCGCCCCTCGTTTTTTTTTTCTTAAACTGCCTGCCGATGAATATAACAAGAGCCTTTATATCGCCGCCTGCACGACCATAGATATTTTATGGCCATTCAAGTGCCTTCTAAGAAGCATTATACAATAGCTCTCTATCTAGCGCGGGTGTGCGTTCTCCTGCGGCTTTGAACGTTTTTTTCTTCAGTAACGCGAAAAAATAGCACGGGGACAAAAAACTGCGACGCGCAGATAGCCTCCTCTCTTTACATCTTTGTTGGTATAGGGGATAATTTTTTTTCTCTCCTCCCGTTGAAATAAGTTTCATATCTTAAAGTAAAGTCTTCCAAGATATTATATCCATGTTTATATAATATTACGGCAGTGTTGGACGAAAAAATATGAATAAATCTAATATATTCGTTCTCGGCGCTTTCAAACTTTTCTTCATATTATCCTTTCTTTTGTAAAGGAAAATTTGCGTTATCTGGGTTTTCTTGGTTTCAAGAAGAGGAAATCTGTGATTATTCATTCCTTCGTTCGTTGATTATATTATTTTTAATAATATTAAGATTTTACTGATAACTTTAGTCCAACCCAAAAGGGATTTAAATGAATATCGGAGTTTTAACTCTTTGTAGTATTTTTTATACGAAACTTACAGTCATAATTGATACATGAGAGGAAAGAGAAACTCAAATAGTTTTATTCAAAATATTAGATTGATTCAGATTCAAAAAAGTGTAGAACACAAAAGGCTTTTTATGCAGAAGTTGCTATTTATTTGCTTCTACCAATTTCTGGCACTTTCATTGAGGTACCCTTATTTAAGGGACGACCAGGGAGTAGTGAAGAAGGTATCTAAAGAAAGGGACAGTCTTTGATGCTTCCTCCTACGAAATTATTTCAGAAGGCAGCTTGAAAACTAACATTTCTAGTGATAATTGTTTTGAAAGATATAAGGAAACATATACAACCGGGTCCGTAACATTTTCAGTTACATCAAACTACAAAGCCGTAAAACCCCGATATTGATTTATAAACATCAATCAATTAATTATTATTGAAAATTCTGAAGGTTCTCTGATATATTTTTTATTCATTTTAATTTAAAAATATAGTTTCGATGTTATTGCTACAAATAATAATATCATCAAACCTTCCAATAGAATAATTAATGTTTATTGTAAATTAAACTGGATGGATTTGGAAGATTTAATTGTGTTCCACATGTAAATATTTAGTTTTCATTCCTCATTAATTGAATTACATTGAATAGCATCAAATGAAATTTTAATGATGGTCGGTAGTTTTTAGCCGAATGTAAAGCAATTCATACAATTACGTGTAATAAAAAATCGCTGTACAAATTGAGTCATTAATGAAATTAATTCTCGAATTACGGGGATTTATTTGCTGAATTATATGCTTGCATTTCCTGGTTCCTACTGATTTTCATTTCGCCGTTGCATTAATCACTATTTGTACATAATATATAAACTTTAATTATGGGATTATTTGTGATTTCCTTTGATTTAAATGAGTTGAGATACTAACTACATTTTGATTCAGCAAATTATTCTTGCTAATGCTTGTAAAACATCAAATTATGTTTACATAGAACATAAAAATATGAGGATAAATACAGTTAATAAATTCTGTTAAAATAATTACAGGTATTTATAAGATTTTAATGAAAATATTCAGTTTGTTTAATGTCAATTTGCGGTTTGAATAAAAGTCTACCTTCTTTACTGCGGGACACAAGTCTAATTATTTAGAAAACTATAATAATCACAATGGTATGAGTGATACTACTATAAAAGGTATGAAATTATCGTTCCATACGTATGTTACTTGTTAATATTTCTTCACTAGAACTCTTTAACATCAATTTAAATAAATTAATTTGAAAGTGAAATCACTAGAATATTATCTTACAAAATTATAAATAACTACAAAACTGTCTTCCGAAACTAAATAATTTCATGTACATAAGAAAGTTCATTAAATTCTCTAACAGAATTTGTCTGTATATGTTTCTGAAAATAATATTTTCATTGGATAATTTACCTATAAAAAGTTAATATTTTATATTCTCAGTTTTCGGCGCATCATTATACCGAGCCTTTAAAACTTCTTAATATCAACAGGGCTATAACAAGTAGACAATAATGAATAGTATCATAAGAAACTACATAAAAAATCCTTTTAATAACTATATTATATATTAAAATAGCGTAATCAGAACTTCAGTTAAGATCGCATAAACTTTTCTATATCAAAATATGATTATATTGACGTTTCATGGTACAAGTCTTGAAAAACTCGTGTTATTATCAGGACTATAACAGATATGATATCCGGATTCGAATCACAAGAAAGTATATAAAATTGCCTTTTCATACATGTCTTATTTATGAATATTGTTTAAATAGAAGTCAGGATATAATCACTTCAAAATATAATTTAAAAAATTGTTTCAACGTCATATTCTTTGACTTGATTTTTCTTGTCTTACAAAATCATAAATATTGAGAGAAGTATATTGGAAAATTAAATAATTGTAAAATCTAAAGAAAGCTCTTTAAATTCTCTTTCATGTAAAGGTATTTTGAGTACTTTGAAATAATATTATGATTGCCTAATTTCACGGTTAAAATGGTACGTAGTAAAATCTCAATCATTCCCGTTGTTTTTTCTTTAAAAAAATATAATAACTAATAGTCTAACCAGTATAATTATATATTAATAATTTTGAAATATTATATTTTACCTTCTGACCTTCATTCCTACGTCATCAGTTGGTATAAATGTATGCCTATACTCAAGAAAAGTTCAAATATCTATAATTCTTAGATTTTCCCAATAAAAAGCAATGTATTGAAGTATATTGTTGAAAGAAATCTAATATATTGTCAATGTGCTACTTTCAAGATCAAAGCCCTTTTCTCTTTCAAATAAATAAAGTACTAAAAATCATGATGGCTACTTAAGCGTCATCATCCCGTCGTAAACTTCAGTTACAAATATCCCTTTCAGGCCGAGACTCTTCGCCTCCGATGCGGCGGGGTCCTGAAAGTCGGGCTACCGGATTTTTTTCTGTAATTTATAAAAAAAAAGGCCGCTTTCCGTGGACAATGCAACCACAGCGGTGCGTGCCCTCCTTTATACGACGCCCACGGACCATCCGCCAAGCAAATATAAAAAGCGAATTTTTACGGCCGCGTGAATGGCGAATAATCGTAAAAATTACGATGCGTCAAAGAGCTGAAAGGCCCCTGTCGCACCGTAAGAAAATCTGTTACGACGATAAATGCGCGAAGTTGCGAATCGCGATCACAAACGGTCGAAAATGCAAAAGCTCCTCGTTTGACAAGCGTCATTCATGTAGTCGTAAAATATGCCAAGTCGTTTGTCCTTCGCTTGCCCGTCGTGGTAAAGGTGAGGAGCGGGGTGGGCATGGTGATAATTTGTAACTACCTCTTTGTTGTTCACTACACAACGGTGAAGCATTTTAATTTGTGTTTATGGCAGTGCGCGCACCGAGACGACAATATTGTCTCTTCTTCCTGCGGTTGTCATGGAACGAACAAAAGAAGAGGATAAACATGTCACATGCGACGATTCGCAGGAGATGACATCGCTCGTCATTTCGAAGAGCAACACATGCGCACATGTTATTCTAGCTGTTCTCTCAGAGCACGGAAAAAGGACAAAGAGGCGGAAAAAAGGCGAAAAAAGAGCGAACGAGTAAAAACACAGTAGAGAAACTTTTATGAGACTTTCTCTGAGGGTGTAGCGTATTCATGTGCGCTGGAGACGGAACAATTTAGGCGAGAAGAGAAAAAAATCGCACATTTCTGGGCGAAATGCTGATGTATCCCCGTCAATAGGAAGTTGTTAACGTTGGGAAATTTATTAGACTTTCGGCGACTTTCCAGTGCGTTCTTCTATGCGTTTTGTTTGCGCGCGCTGCTCGAATTTTATGTCTGCGTTCCGGTGGGCGCTCGCTGCTTTTATTTTTATGCGAGAATTATGAAAATATATATTTATGTTTACGTTGCGCTGCACGGGAAACGATTTCCAAACGGAAACGCTTCATGTTGGATGCTGAATGATGCGAAACCAAAAATAGAAAATCTATCCTCTCGGCAATATAAAATAATGCATCGTTCAAATTGCTATACATTATTTCATGGTATATTGTCCTAGAACCGGAAACGACATTGTTATAAGAGAAAAATTTGTTCCAAATATATTCATTTGAATTCGCTAAATTCCTATTAAATTTGATAAAAATCGAATCTATTTTATTTCCTAAATAAAAGCTTTTATTTTCTATGAATTTCACCTAAATGTAGTTTTCAGCGAAATGTTTCACCTAAGTGTCTTTCAGCTAAATCCAATTGTCGGTTAAATATACTTATCGATTAAATCACCCATGTGATCCGGACTGTATTAAAACTTAAAGAAGTTTCACCTAAATGTACTTTTTGGTGAAATGAGTTTGTATGGAATAATATGCATTACGAAATTGGTAATAATATATCTATTAAAGACTTGTAATTGTATTTCACCAAGGTTCTATAGAATATTAATCTACAAATATATTTGTTAATTTCTGGAATATGAAAAAGGGTAAATATTTAGGTTTCTGTCCTATGTTACCTAAATGTACCTTTCGTCTAAATGTTTCACCTAATTGAATTTTACATGCCTGTTCTTTAGGTTAAATGGGCTTGTACCAAAAAATTTGAATTTCGAACATGTAAATACCTCTGTTAAAGGTACGTAATCTATTTCTCATATTGTATTTTCACCTATGTGTTCTATAGAATTTATTCCACAAATATATTTGTTAGTTTTTGAAACATGAAAACTTCCAATGCTGAAAATTGTGCAAATGAATTGATTCGGAAAATGATGTACTGAAAATTTCAACTAAGTGTGCTTTTCGACTAAATGTATCACCGAAATAATACACTCTAGTGACAAATGTTTCACCTAAATGATTTTATGTACTTGTACTTTTAGGTTAAAAGAGCTTGTACCAAATAATTTGAAATTCGAACGTGTGAATACCTCTATATATCTGTTAAAGGCACGTAATCTATTTTCCACACTATCTTTCACCTAAGTGTTCTACAGAATATTAATCTACAAATATATTTGTTACTTACTGAAACATGAAAACTTCCTTGACTGAAAATTATGTAAATGAATTGATTAGGAAAATGATCTCCTTAAAATTTCACCTAAGTGTAACTTTCGACTAAATGTTTCACTTAAATTATACGCTCTAGTGACAAATATAATTTTGGTAAATATTTAGGTTTCTGTGCTATGTTACCTAAATGTACCTTTCAACTAAATGTTTCACCTAATTGAATTTCACATACCTGTACTTCTAGGTTAAATGAGCTTGTACCAAAAAAAATGAATCTCGAATGTGTGAATACATATATCTGTTAAAGGTACGTAATCTATTTTCCACACTATCTTTCACCTAAGTGTTCTATAGAATTTGATCTACAAATATATTAGTTAGTTTCTGAAATATGAAAACTTCCAAGTTGTGTAAATGAATTGATTCGGAAAATGATGTTCTGAAAATTTCCCCTAAGTATACTTTTCGACTAAATGTTTCAACGAAATAATTCACTCTTGTGACAAATATAATTTTGATAAACACCTAGATTTCTGATCAATGTTACCTAAATGTATTTCGACTAAATGTTCCTCCTAAGTGAATTTAACCTACCTGTAGTGTTAGGTTAAATGAGCTTGTGCCAAATAATTCGAATTTCCAACGTGTGCATACCTCTGTTAAAGGCAGGAAATCTACTTTTCACATGGTATTTTCACCTAAGCTTTCTATAGAAAATTAATCTACAAATAAATTTGTTAATTTCTGAAACATGAAAACTTCCAATGCTGAAAATTGTGTAAATGCAGGGATTATGTAAATGATGTCCTGCAAATTTCACCTAAGTGTACTTTTCGACTAAATTTTTCAACGAAATAATTCATTCTCGTGCAAATATAACTTTGAAAAACATCTAGGTCTCTGCCCTATGTCACCTAAGCATACCTTTCGACTAAATGTTCCTTTCTTCTTCTTCTTCCTCTTCTTCTTACCAAAATGAAACCATACTGATTAGAACAAAAATCACACGACAACGAGTTGTAAACTGTCTTAACACTCCCAACAAGAAAGTTTTAAGATAAACTAAACCAGTGTGCTTTAATAATCCGAACGAAAATTGAAAATAAAACTTACAGATAAAAAAAGTGTCGAAATTGAATCAAATATATTTGGAAATTGCGTTCGTTCAAGTTCGCAAAGGCCAAGAACTGCTTGAAATATAATTTTCCCTTTTATATACTTTATTTTAAAGCTTTAGTTCCATTTTGCGAGGGTTTGGTTTTGAAGACGTAGATTACCATCGGATTACATTCGCTTCCCGTCTAGTTTTCCCAACCGTGCACGCGGCGAAAAACACATTTTCTTTGCGTACTTTCAACTCGACGGCACAAACACCAGTGCGCTAAAACAATATTTTTTAAACGAATGGCGTCGCGCGTCGCTCGTCGTCTTCGTCGTCACATCCTCCATGGTGGCGACACACATGGAAAAAAAATACGGAAAATGAGGAAGACACACCGGCGTCAACGAGACATATGCACATGATACACATCCATTCACGGCCTGCGCACATAAAGTCGGCCTTTTTTTTTGCCTCGGTTTATTCAACGCGCACCGTGAAAAAAGGCAGCATAAATAAAGCCGCGTTTATGTAGGCACCCATCATACTACTCCTTTTTCCGCCCGGCGCCTTCGCCAACACACCGGCGCCTCCACCAACGGCGTAGAGTCGTGCTCGTTGGCGGCTGGAAAGATGGCAGCAAAACGTGCGTTTAATATTTTCACATTCTTCGGCGTGTTCGACTTCAGTGAACATATCGCTGCTACTGGCGTTTGCCACTGCTGCCGCCTCCACCAGAGGGAGATCACAATGTGCATCGATATTGCTCGCGTGTGGATTCTGCTAAATCAACAGAAAATATCGCCACACGTGCGCCGGAGAAGTGCATAGTGTTAGAAACTAACGATGCGTGGATTTCGTGCTCGTAGAATAATATTCGTCGGCGTAAAGTTATGGTTGCATTTCCTTTTCATTTATATTTTACGATATATTCGATTTTACACTCATATTAGTCATTTAATAAGCGATTCTCCTAAATGTAGAGAGTATAATGTTTGTAATTACATCATTTTGAGAAAATTTATATCAAGAACTACTTATTTATATCCAAAACTTCTGAACTTTTGAATAAATTCATCAAATAAAACAGAACAGAACAGATAAAAAGAGGTCGACATGTTTTTCTATGAAACTTATCTTTGTCTTGACTAAAATTAATGATTTATGTCACTCTAAAGATAATAAATACTTAATGACATCCATAATTTAATTCATTCTCAACATCTCTTCTATCATTAAGAGGCCGACATTTCCTCAAACACGTTGATCCTCTAAAAACAGAAATAATGAATAACCCCACGCTTTTCCCAGCTAAACAAACATTGAATGCCTTTCCACATCCGTAAACATTATCCTGCTAGAAAGCAGGAGCATAAGCAGATCACAGACAAACGCACTCAAGAGGTGCGTAATTAATTCGTACGTTTTGGACGAATTGTTGCGTCTAATTTGTTATTTGTTTCAATGCGCCGTGTGCCGAGTGCCGTGGTTGTAATCCCACTCGCTTGGCGCGCCGAAAAGAGGCCCACTTATGCCGCCCTTCAACCCTCAAGTCTTTGCCTCTGCTCATCCTATGCTGCGCCGGAAGTGAGGCAAAGATTAGGGTTGTCAGAAGTGTCAAGTCTTGCAAGCGTCTTGCAAAGTTCCCAGCGCCCTCGAGTGCATCGCACGCTTTTGTTCGGTTCCGCGCACAACGCTGTGTTATTTGGCAGAAACGGGGACAGTTTTGTCGCACTTGGTTGGCTGCACTCAACCGCCCGCACACAAACACCCCTTCGCATATGCATACATCGACGCAGTTGTCTTTTACATTCTCGCATCCATTTATCATCAATACTGTGTCAGGGTAGATGTGTGTCTTTGCTGTGCATGTGGGTGTGTTTAAAAGCATGCTGGTGTGAAGTTTGCACGAGGCGACAAGATTACCCTCTGGAATTGATGATCATAAAACTGTGTAATATTCAATATGCTCTCGTTTGATATAGAATTCAATTTGCGATGTTGTTTTAAAGTTGTCTTAAGGATATTGTTTCAATTTCCGCTTGATTTTATGATTTACTTTATATTATAGTAGATACGGGGTATTAGGAGATTTTATATAAAGAACATTTTTTCTCCCAAAAATCCCAAAAATCCCAAAAATCCCAAAAATCCCAAAAATCCCAGAAATCCCAGAAATCCCAAAAATCCCAAAAATCCCAAAAATCCCAAAAATCCCAAAAATCCCAAAAATCCCAAAAATC
>JAODAC010005075.1:0-31889 GCA_027575185.1 Mimaenictus wilsoni
ATTCGCCAAAATATAAGAGAAAATCATGTTTAGATGTGCTTAAACGACTTATTTTCGCGAAAAAAAGTCGTTTAAGCACATCGAGAGATCGATAGCTGCAACGGTTCAGAAAATATCGCGCGATATCCGAACTTTTCGCAGGTATTCGCCAAAATATAAGAGAAAATCATGTTTAGATGTGCTTAAACGGCTTTTTTTCGCGAAAATAACTCGTCTAAGAGAGATCGATAGCTGTAACGATTCAGAAAATAACGCGCGATATCCGAAGTTTTTGCATGTATTCGCCAAAATATAAGAGATAATCATGTTTAGATGTGATAAAATAACATAAACCTACATAAATATCAATATTAAACAATAAGCAAAAAATGTTTTATGTTTATTGGGTTGCCTACAAAACCCAACCTTCGTTTGACAGTAGTAATTTATTATATGCAACCAATACATCGCTGATGATAATAATGGCTCGTAAATTATAACCTATTAACCATAACTTTTGGAATTGGGTGGTAAGGGTGGAGAGTGGTAAGGGTGGTGAGGGTGATGAATATACAATTCAGAATTATATGTTAATAACCAATGGTAATTGAAATATTGATTCGTTAGTGAATGCGAGTGAAAATACATTTAGTGGAGATGAACTTACCTTCGGTGCTGAGGCCTGGGCTCGATGTGAATTTTGCAACGTCGACGATTTTCACCGCAAACTGTTGTCCAGTCTGTCGATGCAGGCATCTTTTGACGACGCTAAACGGACCTCTGGAACACAGATAAAGACAATTTGATTTCCCATCATTATCATCAGCATCATCATGTAGGTAATAATAAACGCATAAATTGTCAATATTTAACCTGTACATATTAGAATAGAACATGTGGAAGCAATTGAGTTAACAAATAAGAATTTTTCATATGATGCCCGAAATTTTTTCGGCATCAAAGTCATAAAAGTAATGAAAACACCTGAACTTGTACTTTTATTCCAATGCGTATTACTGTTTTGCAAATTGCAATTGCAAATTCAGTTCGAAATTTTCACCTAAACATGTTTTTCATATGAGAATATTCGTCGCTCAGCGGCGATTGTGGTCTTTTGTTTTTATAATTATGAAAATGAGTAGTTTTTGGTGGTGTTTTAGGAAATATAACCTCAAAATTTAGTAACTTTTTGTTACTAAGCAAGTTATATCAGATTATATATCTTATATATACCCAAAGATGTGATTAAAACTTTTTTAATGCTTCTAAAGGTTGAGATAAAAGATTCTTCTATGTTTGGTAGAGGAATATGCCAGTTTTTTTAGTGATTTGTAGTTTTTGGGGAAACTTAACATATAATAACCTCAAAATTTAGTAGCTTTTTGTTACTAGGCAAGTTATATCAGATTATATATCTTATATATACCCAAAGATGTGATTAAAACTTTTTTAATGCTTCTAAAGGTTGAGATAAAAGATTTTTCTATGTGTGGTTGAGGAATATACCGAGTTTTTTTTTTAGTAATTTGTAGTTTTTGGGGAAGTTTAACTTAAAATAACCTCAAAATATAGTAACTTTTTGTTACTAGGCAAATTATATCACATTATATATCTTACATATACCCAAAGATGTGATTAAAACTTTTTCTCAAGAAGTGTCTAGCAAAGGGTACCTCAACTTTTTGATAGATTATTGAACTGATTTCAACGGTCGCAGTTTTCAATATTTTTTGTACTTTCTTGATAAAGTTTATAGATAGGTTTAGATAGTTTTTGGGAACATTTTTAGTTAGATAGGCGCAATATATACCTATGTAACTATGCTAATTGTAAGAAAACACACATTTTCATGTTTCTAACGGTGTCTTCGTCTCCGTCAATCGCCGATCAACCGATAAATTTTATCAACTGCTACCAATATGCCTGTTAGCAAATATGCATTGTATACAAGAATATATGTCCCATCCTGACATGGTTATAGGGGCGTGTTTTGCTTTTCAGTGTGTTTCGCGTTTTGGAATGTTTATTAATGGATTTTGGGTTATTTGGAAAGGTATGAAGTGATTTGGGTGAGACATACAAAGGTATTTTGGCAATCTTTGTTATAAATGTATTACCAATGTGTTTAAAACGCCCGTAAAGAGATGTTTTGGGGTGAATTTTAGCAAGTTTTGAGGTTTTTAGAATTGCTGATTAATCGTATATGTATATTCATAGAGAAGGCGTATTTTGTTTATAAAATTAAATTTTTAAGTAGGTTTCATTAATTTGAGAGGAATGACATAAGGCTGCTGCTTCTTCTTCTTCTTGCTGATTTATGGCTCTTGACAACAAGGCCCTCTGAACCAGAATTAACTCCACATAAAGGAAGCAGGTTATGTATCAACTTAAACTGATGACATTGCTGGCAGCAGAACGGCAAAAGTATGAGTGAGCATTCAAATAATAACATGACATTAAATTTTACAAGATGATTTATTTGA
This sequence comes from Mimaenictus wilsoni, assembly GCA_027575185.1. Lineage (NCBI taxonomy): Eukaryota > Metazoa > Arthropoda > Insecta > Coleoptera > Staphylinidae > Mimaenictus > Mimaenictus wilsoni. Next base: position 2,463 of record JAODAC010005075.1, read on the forward strand.
AAATTCAAAGAGAGATTCAAAAATTAGAGGAGAAGCAGAAGCTAGCATAAAATTTAAATTTAATGGAGGAGAAAGCCCTTGATTCAATAAACTATTATACAAAATATTTTGATTAATTCTATTAGAGTTTCATCAAAAAAAAAAAAAGATTTAAATTGCCAATTTCCCCACAGTCACACAAATTTGAATCCCGCTTTCCTATTCGAAATAAATAAAGAGGTGTAACAGCAAACCCTGACGAAAGACGGCATTTAAAAGAATAAAAGGCTCTACTCATGTCCTTAGCCATATTAAAATGAGAAGAGAAAGAAACTTTTTTGACTAAATCATACAACCATCGCCCTGATAACTCTACATCCCACCAAATTTGCCAAGCAACACGTAGGTTATTTGTTAATACATTATTAAAATCCGAAAAAGAAGGCTTATAAAATACTGACACAACAAGAGAGGGATCCAAAGCCCTTTTAGCAAGTGAATCGGTCATTTCACTTCAACGAATTTTCGAATGTCCCGGAATCCAACATAATTTAACATAAGGCTTATATGTTTATGTTTTTACGACAGTTTGTATGACACTACATATCATAAAAATGTAAGTTATGATATTTAGAATTTTAGAATCAAATTTTAACCGATATTATAATTAAAAAAAAAAATTTGGAATGTTTTAGGGCGTGTTTTTTTTTTAAATAATTTAGATAATTGTTTTTAAATTTTCTTTGAGATATTTTAGGTGAGTTTTCGGTAATGTACCTGCCAACTTCCTCGCAGAGGTCGTAGACATCGTCGAAGAGCACCTCCTCGTCGGCCATCTTCCGGGTCCGGCGCGTGGGCGGCTTCGGCGGATGCCGGACGCGACTGCGTACGCCGCCGGCGCTGGGGGTGTGGGTGGATGTGGTGGTGGTGGAGGCGCGCTGCCTGCGGGCGGCACGCGACGCGTGATTCACCACCACGAGCACGAGGAGTAAGGGGCGCGCGCGCCGCCGCTGAGACGCCCGTCGGCCGCCGGACGGCGCCTGCTGCTGCTTGCCGTCGCCGCTGCCGCCACCGCCTCCAACAACGCGCGACGCCGCCGCCGCCGCCGCCGCTGCTGGCGAGTGCGAGGAGTCGCGTCGCTTGCTGCGTCGTCGCGTCCTCAGGCGCACGTCGACTTCGGTGGCAGCCACCGCGCGCACGCCGTCCGCCTGATAAACAAATCGCCTTGAGGCGGCGAACCGGACCAACGCGCGCACACACACACACACACAACGCACCCCGCGCGCGCACTACACACACGCCCCTCTAAGCCCTGCACAAAACACTACCACCAAAAAATAGGACACTAGGCCTAGAGTAAGATTAGCAGGACCAGCAGGACTTCCGCGAAGAGGATGGCACGCGCTCGCGTCGAGAACGTTTCGTCGACGGGGGGCGCAACGGCACTGGGGGTTGAACGCCGCCTGCCTGCTGTGGCGCTGCGTTGGCTGGGTCCTAGCCCTTTTTTCCTGCCACCCTCTCTTACACACTTCTCGCTACAAAACCCAGGAGTGGGGGGAAAGGCGGTCGAGTAGTAGTAGTGGAGGCGGTGGTGGCAACGGTGGCGGCGCTGTAACACTCGCGTCACGCTGGTTGCCTACGCCTAGTCACGCACCCTACGCACCTTCCTGCCGGAAACCAGCAGGAATTACAAACTCCGTCACACAAACACACCTTAAAAAACGTTTCTGCATAAATCACAAATCACCTACGTGAATCATATCGTTATTACAACCAGTCATTACTCGAATTATAAAAAAAAACGAACGCCGCAGGAAATATTGTCACAACACACACGAACATAAATTGGAACAATTGTTTCGGAACTTCGATTGGTAGTAAGCAACCGACGCCAACCGCACAATTAGCACATAATCAAGCCGATTTAGCAGCGCCTGCTGACGCAACATTCCGACCAGCAGGATACTACCATTGGTATCACGAGTTTACATTTAACAGTTTAACAATTACACAACGGATTACGCAAATTAACATGTGTTTCGCGAACGTACACGATGACATGCAAGCAAACGCTTGCTGTACGACCAACACGCCTGCAAAAGTAAACATTAATCAGCTGGCAAGAAGGATTCCGTAGCAGGAATTTCAAAAGTGGGAGAAAATACCAACGAAAACATCAACATAAAATCAGCAACGCATATTGGGTTGCCTAGCTTAACTTATTTATAATTCAATTGTTTTTAAACAAAAATTTAGCAAAGGTATAAAAACCATATATTTTTTTGATATTATATAAATTCATTAATAGAAATTGAAAATAGAAAATAATTTTCTGGCAGAAAATAATATCGGAGACATCAACATAAATTATGGGACGTATATTTGGTTGCCTAGCGTATATGATCAATAATTTAACTGTTTTTAAAACAAAATTAAGCGAAATTAATATAACAAAATGAATTATTCGTATTATACTAGAGAAACTTCTGGATTGTAAGTAAAAACTAAGTAAAATTGTATTTATTGTTGAAAAGGTTGAAATAAAGTGTGTATATCTAGTTGCCTACCTTATCCTTAATAGAAAATAGTCCGATCGGTACCACGTAGCGGCAAAATGCGGAACTAAAACGTGAAATTCAAACTTTGTTCTAAAATATTTTCTAATCTACTTCTAAGAAGTACTAAGTACTTATTCATTTTTCAAGAAAATGCATAAAAATGATATGTATATTTGGTTGCCTATCTTAAATCATCAATAATCAAAGAGTTTTTAATCTAAAATCAAGCAAAGTTAATATAACAAAATGTATTATTCTTCTTATAATAAATAAATTCATTAATAGTAAGCGAAAACTAAGAATAATGCCATTAATTGTTGAATTAATTGTTGTTGCCTATCTTATCAATTAATAAATATCATTAATCGAACAGTTCTTAAACTAAAATTAAGCAAAATTAAGATTTCAAAATATATTATTCTTCTTATAATAAAGACATTCATTAATAGTAAGCGAAAACTAAGAATAATGTTATTAATTGTTGAAATTAAAAAAACATTGTGCATACTAAGTTGCCTATCTTATTCTTAAATCTAACAAGTATCTGAAATTTGAATTTCATTCATTTTCTAATATTTAAATGCTTTAAATTCGCTTGGAAATATTCGCCATCCCCACGTGTGGCCTGCTGATTGATTTGTTTATGTCGATCACGACTCACAATCTCCTCAATCACCTCACCATCGCCTTTAATTAATCTGAAAGGAAACAACGTTACTAATTATTGGTTCTGCTTGAAAGTTGTTACTAATGGTCTTTTTGTACCTATAACGTCCGGTTGTCTCATCGTAAACTCTCCGAACGATACTTTGTTGCTTCTCCCACTGTTCTTTAGTCATGGGTGTCATCGACCTATCCATAAGTCCAATTGGAATATCACTAGAAGCCTCCTCCATCGAAGTTTCCAATTTCTCAGGCCTTTTCTCCTTGCTGGCAACGCTACCAACATTAACCTTGAGAGTTTTGTCTACTTTTCGAGCCTTCTTCTCCTTATGTCCTTTTTTCTTCCTGATTCTCTTTTTTAGCTTCGTTGTTTTTTCTTTGGGTTTCTTAGATTTTTTATGTTTTCTGACGTATTTTTCACTGGATGATGAAGAAGTATCTGTGGATGATGAAGTTGAGGACGAGGAAGTGCTGTGTCGTCTTTTTCGACGCTTTTCCAATTTTCTATGCGTTGTTTTCAGTTTTTTATGCCTGTCCTCCTCGTCGGTGGAAGACGATGTGGACTCATGCTGCCTTTTGTTGTTAGTATGTCGCATCATTAAAAATCTATGAATATCACCATACGATCTTTGACGATACACAGAGGAAAAATGTGATGGTTCCGCTGAGCGTGGGTACGATGTGTACCTTGAAAGAAAAAAGCGTTGGAGAAAAACACGGAAAACCCACAGAGAAAGTGAGGTTATTCGCGAAACGTCCGCCGTCAGGCTAAACAAGTTACGCTAAACAAATCAATCAACAAAGCGACCTGATTAATCATAAGAGATACTTTTCGGGTGGCGTTACGTTACGAAGAATCCCACCGTGGACGTTTGCAACTATTCCTAGCTACAGCAAGTAAAAATGAGTGCCGATTACAGTACATTCATGCCCAATGCGGAGCTGATGGATTCAATGATGCAAATGGGTATTGACACGGAAACAGCGAAAATTGTAAGTTTTCTATTGTTCTCTCTACGTTCACCTGTATAAATCTGTATACTATTGTTAACATTGGTACAATACTAGGCTCTCTACAAAACTGGAAATCAATCCTGCGATGCAGCTATAGCTTACGTTTTCGATAATCCTCTGGCCGAACCTAGTGCACATGATGTGCCTGAGGTACCGCTGCAACCGTCGCCGCTGGAGAAGAAGCGAAGGGCGCGGGCAGAACGCGAGCATGTTGTCGAGGCGGATGCTGCTCCTGCCTACAAGATGGTCTTCGTGGTTAACTCCAATCTGGAAATGGGTGCGGGTAAAACAGCAGCACAAGTGGCACATGCTGCTCTAGGTCTTTATAGATTGCTCAGAGAAGACGAAACTGCAAACAGCGAAGGTTTAGAATTCTGGGAGGAGGAAGGGTAAGACCATTCATTAATATAACCTCTATGTACCAGTTTCTAGGTTAAGAATGTATTTAACCTAGAAACTAGAAATATTGACATGTGACATGTAAGGCGTCCGTCAGACTGCTGGTATCGCTGTTTCTTTTGTCTGACTCATGTATAAAATGATATGTATAAAAAGAAATAGTTGTTCGTTTATCTCCTTGTAAGTATGTTCATCAGACAAGAATAGACAGAAGCCAAAATCGGCAGTGTGACGAACGAAAAAATTGCAAATTTAAGCATAATTGACACATTTCGATGATAAATTGTAGGCAACCCAAATATCATTTCTGTTGTCAAAATGCTTTACTCGCATGACCTCTATTTTTACTTTTGAATTGAAAGCAACTGGTTATATGACCTTCGTTATGTCAGTCATAGTCAATAATGTTTTGCATTAAGAAAAGGTGAATTTAGTCGTCTATACCTGTCAATATTACTTTGGCATTGCGTAGGAAAGATTCTCTCCGTCTCAAAGAATTGCTGAAGATTTTATTGCTATATAGTTTGAACACTTTTGTGGGTATATGCAACCCAATCAGCACTTCTGGTGTCAGATAGTTTCAGATATTTTTGAATAGATTCTTGAGCATAACCTATTCTTATTTCAGGTTATATGAATGTATTTAAACTAGAAATATTGACATTTGGCATGTTAACAACACCAGAATGGTCTTTCTGAAACTATTTGTTAAGATTAAAATTCAAATTGTTATATAACTTGAACTTTTGCTGGTATTAATATATGCAACCCAATCAGCACTTCTGGTGTCAGATAGTTTCAGACATCTTTGAATAGATTCTTGAGCATAGCCTAATCTTATTAACTAATATACCTCTATCTATCCATGTTATGAATGTATTTAAACTAGAAATATTGACATTTGGCATGTTAACAACACCAGGGTGATTTTTCTGAAACTATTTGTGAAGATTTAAATTCAAATTGTCCCCTTAAAGCTTCGAAAATTAATGGAACTTCCTTTTCTAATATCTTATATTTAATTGTAATTTTTAGAGAAAAATGTATCGTGTTGCGAGGCCAACACGAACGTCATCTACACGATCTACGAATAACCGCAATCAACGCCGGCTTGTTGCCGTATCTCGTGCAGGACGCCGGCCTCACCGAGGTAGCACCAGGCGCCGTCACAGTGCTGGCGCTCTTTGGCCAGGAGGACCAAGTCAACGCCATCACCGGCGATCTAAGCCTGCTCTAAGAACCGCACCCCACGCGCACCTCCTAAAACAAAACAAAGAAACCAACCACAAACAAACTCACTCCTTACACACACGCCGCTTAGCCATCATTTTAACATTTTTAGTCGACACACGATCTAGAAACTAAAAAAAAAACCAAGGAAAAGGTCACACATATGAGTGTGTTTTAACCATGGAGAGATGCAAGGAATCTCATCATCCTCCCTCTCTTCTTTCTATCTCTAACGTCCAGAGACGAGAAAGAAAAAGAACAAACAACAACGGATTAACGATAATAACTATTAATTAATTACAATATTTGAAAAACATTAGTCACCTAACTTTACAAAATATAGTCAGATTCTCTAGATCTATGTTATGCGCGTGCGCACGCGCCGATTCTTGCCGGTTACGCCCTCCTCGATCGAGGAGAAAGGGGATGGAATGATGCAAAGGGACACACACACACACAACGGGTGCCTCTGTTGATGCTGTAAATGCTGTTTTTGGTTGGAGGGCAACCATGCCAAGGGGGACGGAGCGACGACGGCGACAGTGCGGCCGGACCGAGTGTATTGTTGTTGTTGTTGTTGTTAGAAGAGCTGCAAGAAGAACGTGGTGGAGCCGTCGCGCCATGCCGGATCGTCGACGATCTTCGACCGGCACAGCGGACACGTCTGCTCGCGGTCGAACCACGTCGTCACGCAGTTCTCGCAGAAGATGTGCCGACATTGCAGCAGCACCGGCTTCTCGTAGTCGTCGTGGCAGATGGGGCAGTGTTCGCCGGCGGTCTGCACCTGCTCCTTGCTGGGCGACGAACCAATCGCCTGTGCAAAAATGATTAGTATATGAGAAAGAAAGAAAAAAAGCAACAAAGAAAAAACATTCGAAAAATCATTAATAAAAATTAACACTAAATATTCCTGTTTTTTTTTTTGTTATTTACTCAACATCGACTTCTTATTTGGACTCCTGTAATAATAGAAATTTTATCACGCCTGGATTAAATTTCAGCGCGATATTTACAATGGGAAATAAATTCATGACTTATTACAGAAACAACTAGGAAAACCATGATACGAATATTATTCGTGTAGAGTTCATTTTTCGATATTTCACGCATTATGTACCGTGGGAGAAATTTTCAAATATAAACTAAAAAAAGTAAATTATTTTTTAAAGTCACGCAAGCGAGATTTGAAACGCAGACCTTGTGGTAGGAGATATCAAACAGTCTAGAAGACCACTCTTTCTAATTTCACTACATCACATTCGCATACCCAATTATATGCATTTTCCTACGCCAGTTGTATAATGTACTCATTTCAGTATCGCTTTAAATTAAAAAATTATTTTCACACATAATTGTCGTTGAAAAAGTATAGACACTTAGCATAGAATGTCCTTTTATAACTCGTATGAGTTTCCTTTTTATTGACGTGGAATTCCTCAATATCGATACTTTCCTTTCTGATATCGAAATTGAAAATTTTCGAATGAAAGTGTCGATACTTATCGATCAAAAATAGTGTTCCCATCGTGGATTCGATACTGGGGGATGTCAAAAAATTTCGGAATTGATAAGCATTAATCGATTATACATCGATTTACATTAATTGATAATATAAATCGATTTTTTAAGTTCAGATAAGTATCGATGCTCTCTATTCTTCACGATTCGATTTTTTAGAGACACGGTCAGTCCAAATCGGAAGTGGGTTTTATTAACCAACGACTTGCTCTTTACTAATAATTTCGATACCTTCAATTTTGACTTCGATACAAAAAAAAACGATATTTATAATAATTTTAGTTTAGGCAAGGAAACACTTATCTAGAAGATTTCAAAAGTATCAGAACGTCGTGAGTTAATAAATTAATATTGGCCAAGAGTGGCCCACAGTCTCGTCTGTTAAAAGGGGAGGGACTCCACCGTTGATGTGGGGTCAAATTTGCTTTTTTGTGTACTTCCAAATTTTGAAACAATTAAAAGAAAGCCGCAACAAACAAAAGGTTGCGAAGTTGTACATCATATAGTACCCGTTCGTATCAGCCCGTTTTAACAAGTTTCTTGAAAAATCTTTACTTATACCAAAGTTTATTCAATTTCAATACCTCTAACCTCGCAACCTTTTTGTGAGGGCAAAAAAAGAAAGAAAATGAAACTTACCACATTCTGAAGTAATTTTAACGTTGCATTATGCAACATTTGCATCTTACTCCATAAGTAAGCTCCCTTTGAGACGAAATAAGCAGCGCACAACAAAACGCCAAACATTTTCCCGGTACCTTGATATGAATCCAACAAATATTTTAACCATGGAGGCGTTGTCGCTAAACTGCGATAAAATTGCGATAGTGATTCCAGGAATAAATAAATCTTTCCCTACAAAGACGAAAAAAAATTATAAATCTGTTCAAAGTTTATAAATCAATTTACACGTAATAAATCCGTTTTAAGTTTAATTATTTAAACTTTAAAACAATCTTTCAACGATTAAACATGATTAAGACAATAAATAACACTTACCCGCTTTTGAAATGCAACAATAAATCCCGGCAACAAAGTAAAAACGATTTTCACAGCGATTGTAATCAGCTTGAGCACAAAGTCGGTGATGCCAACATACCAGAGAAGATCCCACTCACTCAACGGCGTTTTATACTCTTGGATAAAGATCAAACTCATGTACAGCATCTGATCGTCAAAGATGTAGTAAATGAAAAAGATCCCAATGGCGATGTACGCAGCAGCTAGGAGGAGTTTGGTTATGTTTCTTCGCTCGCGTTTCGTTGCTTCCTTCTTCACCACTGAGTTGGCGTTCGCAAAGATGGCAAACAGCAGGATGGTGTTGAGAATACCATCTTGATGATCATACATACACTTGACGATGATCAGAAAGATGAAGGGGAGATATTTGGCGGTGAGTCCGAGGATTTCCTGAGCCTCGACGTTCTGATGATGAGCATCGGCTGCATCGTCAGCAGGTGGCGCTTCCTGGGCGGCTTCCTCATCAGGACTACCAGCTGTTGCTGATGGTGAAGGTGGATTATTTGGCACGTCGATATTGACAACAAACTGCTGGCTTTGCGATTGAGCTGCTGATGTGGACGCCTCCGACGAGGCGCTTTGTATATTCGGTTCGGAGACAGGGCGGTTGAGGAAGCGTGTTACATTGCCGGCGGTTTCGACGAGTGGCTGGAATTCTCGAACGACGTGCTGGAGATTGTCGCGCAGTTGTACGCTGCGCCGCTGGAAACTGGCGCCGACTAAAGAGCTTGCCCGGCTGATTGTTGGCAGTGTGGAGGAATGAGTCATGAGGATGCTGCCCATCGGTCGGCTGCCACTCCTCGGATTGTCGCTGCTCTGACTGCGTTGGAAGTACACGGGCAGCTCCTGCGTGCTATCCTCCATTGCGGCTGGCGTTTTACGCGGAGATAACTATTGACTATTACTCTATGATTACAATATGATTACTATATATTTTTACGTTGCGTAGTTCGTGTTGAATGTTGATGTTTACCTTGTTTATCATTAGGATGTATGCATGTGTTTGCCTTCACTAGGTGCGTTTACTATGCGGATGACTTTATGTAACGTTGCGAGCATTGGCACTGTTCTGATGCATTGCAACTCAGGATGTGATGCTCGCACCTTCGATTGGGTTATCTGATGTGACTCGTTGTGAGCTTGAATTAATGTTTGGTAATCATTACTCAGTCAAAACAATAAAACTTGATGTTCTGTGGTAATACGCGGAATACGGAATTCTTCTTAACAGTGACTATAGGCAACCCACTATGCACATGCCATTTTAAAAAATTCTAGAACGTTTTCTGAATCTGAAAAATTAAAAAATATTGAAAAGAAAATTAATATACTCAAATATAATTAATTAGAAATAATTTTATTGTTATTCCTTTATTAGAAAATGTTTAATTGTTACTGATAATTAAATTTTCAGTTGGTGTAATGAAAGTTGCCTACGTTAAATGTGTATTATGTGAATATAATGATTTATTTTATTTACAAAAGTATTGAGTACATCAACTTTTTATATTTATTGATTACTCACGCGCTATAACTGATAAGAGTGTTTAAATTGGTTTAAAGTACAATTTGTTGAAACAATATTTGTGTTTTTAAAAACATTGGAAAACAGTGATTGTCAAACTTGCCAAGAACGCCTACTGACTGGTAGTAAAGTAAGAAGGAAAATAAAATAAATTGATTCAACTTTAACAATCTATAAAATTGTGCCCATGCAATTAATCGGAATATTTCTTTCGGTAGGAAGTGGCAAATTTAATGCTAAATCCATTAATATATAATTTCTAGTGATTGAAATGTTGTAAATACAAATAAAAATGTGATTTTTAGGAGAAATGCTATTTTTTTGTCAGTGAAAACGTCGTTATTATTAAGGTCAGTTTCATGAGTTATAACATAGGTTCTGAGTAATTTATTGAAAAACTGATTGAACAGATTTAAGCAATTTTCAACGCTGAATCGATTGGTGCATGATTTATATTTCTAGAAGTACGGGAAATGTGGAAAAAATTGGAATGTTTAAGGAGAGTCATTTTTTAAGATCGGTAATGTTGACGTTACTAAACTCAACTTCAACGATAGATAACTTGATTTTTAAAGATTTTATCATAAAAAGGTTGCAGAAGATAGTAGAAAATTTCATTCTGAATCGAATGGTATATGATTTGTTTTAATAGCAAGAAGGTAAATATAAATAAAAGTTAATTATGTAGAAGAAGTCATTTCAAGTCATATTTCTGACAGTAAAAACATCGCCATTATTAAACTCAACTTTTATGACTTATAACATCGGTTATATGTAATCAAATGAAAAGCAGTCCGAGGTGGTTTAACAAAATTTCATGCTAAATCAATTGGTACTTGATTTATACTTCTAGAAATTAAGAAAATATGAATAAATATAGAATGTTTAAGACAAGTCACTTTTTGAGATCGGCAATGTTGACGTTATTACACTCAACTTCAACGATGTATATCATTATTTAAAAACATGTTATTCAATAACTGTTGCATGAGATAGTAGAAAATTTCATTCTGAATCGAATGATATATAATTTATGTACATATCAAGAAGGTAAATATAAATAAAAGTGAAAAATAAAAGAAATTTCAAGTCAATTTTCTGACAGTAAAAACATCGCCGTTATTAGACCCAATTTTTATGTGTTTAAACATCGGTTCTAAGTAATCAATTGAAAATCAGTCCGAGGAGATTAAAGCAATTTTCAACGCTGAATCGATTGGTGCATTACTTGTATGTCTAGAAATAAAAGAAGTGTGAATAGAAATGACTACTTCCGACAGTTTCAGGTTAAGAAAAATTTGCAAAATAAACCTGCATACATTCTTGCTTCAAAGAAATGTGTAAAACTTAAAACTATTTCATACATCTGCAGCGATAGTGAGTGCAGGTTGCAATCACCGAAACTGTCTCGTCCCATTCTCACAATCAGTATATCCCTGATGTCATTGGGGCAGCTCACAACCGGAAATGGCGTCACGCACCAACGAGAAGCCAACCTGTCCGGGCACTTGTTGATTGTTTACCTTTCGAATCGCATTCCACATTCATTCAATGATTCAATGAATCAATGGATACATCTTTTTTTGTCTCTGCCTCATGCAGGATGTACCGATTGCAATTCCAATTACGTGCCATTATTACAAAAACGCAGAAAACTTTGCACAACTTGCAAGTTCTTTCTCCATAAATAATTCACAATGGGAAATAAAAAATTGAATAAAATGGCGTGAACTTCTTGAAATAGAGTCGGTATTACGTATATTAAGCAATATTTTAAGTAGTTTTATTGGTTTACTGAAAAAAAAAAGAATGTTATCAAAAACAGGCACGTTCCTATAAAAAAACAAACTAGTTTATTATAGAATTTTATCTTCAATAGCTATTGGGAAAAAGTTACTAGAAGATTTCCAAGATTTATAGCGATTAACCAATTAATAACGCAAAAACTAACCTAACCTAAAACCATCAAAACTTTAGGTGTAATCATGTCATACAAAAACTTTTCAGACTTAACCTAAAATTGTCGAAATTGTAGGGTAACAAGATTTGTCATGAACATTTTGACAAGAAACTATTTGCACAGTGCATGAAATAGTTTCATGTTTTATCATGAAAGTGAGGCTAAATCTGATTTTTACATGATATATCAGTCATTTTTTAAGTTCTGAAAAAGTTGCTAAAAGATATCCAAGATTTATTGTGATTAAACACTTACAAACGCAAAAACCTTAACCTAAAACGGTCAAAACTGTAGGTGTAAGTGTTTGTATTTTTCATTTTTTTCATATTTTCCCTATGGCTAGCATTATAAATCATACACCAATCGATTCAGCGTGAAAATATCCTCAAACTTCTCGGACAGTTTTTCATTTGATTACTTAGAACCGATGTTGGAAGTCATGAAAGTTGAGTCTAATAACGACGATGATTTCACTGACAACTTTCATGAGTTATAATATAGGTTCTAAGTAATCAAATGAAAAACTGTCCCGGGAGTTTGAAGATATCTTCACGCTGAATCGATTGGTGTATGATTCATAATCCTAGCAATATGGGAAATATGAAAAAAAAATGAAAAACTTAAAACTCGACATTTCTCGGAAAAGACGTTTTTTACACGATAAATATCTCAGTAAATACACCACATTTAGGCGTAAATGTGAATATCAAAACAAACTACATTTAATCAGGAATCGATTCGTACAAAAATAGGCATTCTATAACATGTGGATTAGAAAATATGTTCGAACAAAGTTTGAATTTCACGTTTTAGTTCCGCATTTTGCCGCTACGTGGCATCCTCTCAACCGAAAACTGTCGAAATTTGTAGGTTAACATGACTTGTCATGAACATTTTGATAAGAAACTGTGCAAATGCATGAAATAGATTCACGTATCATCATGAAAGTGAGGCTAAATCTGAGTTTTACATGACATATCAGTCATTTTTTTAAGTTCTGAAAAAGTCACTAGAAGATATCCGAGATTTATTGTGATTAAACACCTAAAAACGCAAAACCTTTAACCTAAAACCGTCAAAACTATAGGTGTAATCATGTTAAACAGAACACATTATTACGTAGCAAGTTACATTAGTGGAAATTACAAGTAATTCAATAAAATATTAACCTAAAACACCCAAAACTATAGGTTAACAAGATCTATCCCAATCATCTTGACGAGAAATGGTAGCAAAACCAACAACCTTCGAATCAATTGCATGTACCTCGCATGTGGTGTGATATACGCTTCTCCAGCTTGCTATTTTTTTTTTTCGTTTGCCTTCGCTGTTCGGGGGCTTCATGCTCTGCTAATTGCGATTTCCTTCCTGTCTGCTGCGTTTGAAACCATCGCTACCACGCGATGGAAACAACGAACGGACAGTCGTACCATCAGCGCGATAGCGTGATTATACTTTTTCGTTTACCTGCGCATAATCCCGCAATCAGCTTAACTAAACTAACTTAACAAACTAAACCAACATTAACAATAAAACTATAAAGCAACGAAAATGTGAATCTTAAACTCTCTGACGTAGATCTCAAAAAAATGTTAGGTTAAATTCTAGTGTCAAAAGTGTAGGTTAAGTTTCTATGATTAACAATGGAATTTGTGCAATTATAACTCGAATTAAACATGGTTTCTCTCGGTGGAAGTAAAGCTCTCCTGGCATTTTTCAATTTTCTTCTATTGGTAAGTTCTTACGATTAGTTAAGATTGGATTTTAGCGTGTGTTTTTAATTTATCAAACTTTCTTTTGTCTCATTAACAACAACAATAAGATATGTGTTGCTCTAGAAAAGCATAGGCTGTGTAATATGTGCGGAGCGTATGAGAAATTATAAGATTTGTTTTATTACGTCTCTCACCAGGGGAGTGTCTTGATTGTCCCTCTCAGAATTTGATAACAATTTTTTTGTGAAATTTTTAATAGATACATTGTGATAAATGTTGTTATCGTGATTCGTTTGAGCAATTATAAAGATTTGTTTTATTACGTCTCTCATCAGGGGAGTGTCTTGATTGTCCCTCTCAGAATTTGATAACTTTTTTTGTAAAATGTTTAGTAGATACATTGTGATAAATGTTGTTATCGTGATTCGTTTGAGAAATTATAAAGATTTGTTCTATTACGTCTCTCACCAGGGGAGTGTCTTGATTGTCCCTCTCAGAATTTGATAACAATTTTTTGTGAAATTTTTAATAGATACATTGTGATAAATGTTGTTATCGTGATTCGTTTGAGCAATTATAAAGATTTGTTTTATTACGTCTCTCATCAGGGGAGTGTCTTGATTGTCCCTCTCAGAATTTGATAACTTTTTTTGTAAAATGTTTAGTAGATACATTGTGATAAATGTTGTTATCGTGATTCGTTTGAGAAATTATAAAGATTTGTTCTATTACGTCTCTCACCAGGGGAGTGTCTTGATTGTCCCTCTAAGAATTTGGTAACTTTTTTTGTAAAATGTTTAGTAGGTACATTGTGATAAATGTTGATATCGTGATTCGTTCGAGAAATTATTAAGATTTGTTCTATTACGTCTCACCAAGGGAGTGTCTTGATTGTCCCTCTAAGAACTATCGTTTTTACAAAAAAAAATTATAAAATTTATTATGTAATTTAAGTATGTTTAGTCTGACAATAGTTTGAACATTTTTTGAGAAAACGACTCAAACCAACGAAATAATTTTGTTAACAGAAATTATTTCAGTAAATAATCTACATGTTCAAAAAAATCGAATTCGGAGGCGGACAATTGAGACACTCCCCTTGTCTGATTTCAAGTAAATCGCAAGGCAATTATTTTGATGGTCACCATTATGCGACATGAAACAATTAAACAAACATCTGTGGAACATGAACTTTTTCTTTTTTGTTTGGCTTTATATCCGAATATGGAGAATATAAATTATTTCCAAGTACAATTTTAGTTTAACGATTGCAAAACGAATTAAATTAATTTCCAACTGAAATAAGAAACAAGTAAAACATGACTTTTGTGGATTTATTTAATTAGAAAGGTTTGTAGAAGTTTATAGATTCATTTTTAGTTTTGTTTAGTTATCTTTCCTTTGTTTACGAAAGTGTATATTGGGTTGCCTAAAATGTAACTAACGTCATTGTAGTTTCGTGATATGACATCTATGATGCTTTCAAAGATCCTTAAAATATGAACTTGTAGTTAGTTGTCATCATTACACCGAATTACAGACGATATTAGTTGTTTCCAAAAACAAAATACAATTAAAAAATACAAAACTATTTAAATTAATTACAACCTTGAAGAATAAACAAAAAAAAACATTACTTTCTAATGTAAAACATAAAAAATCATACCTTTACGTCTCTGATTTACTTAATTACAAAGTTTTGTAGAAATCTATCGAATTATTTCAAATTTTTGACTGATTATATTTCAATTGATTACGTAGGTGTATATTGGGTTGCCTATGAAGCATTGAATATAAACTTGTATTTATTTGTCATCATTACACCGAATTACAGATGATATTAGTTGTTTCCTACCACAAAACATAATTAAAAAGTGAAAAACGATTTACATTAATTACAACCCTGAAGAATAAACAAAAAAACATGACTTTCTAATGTAAAACACAAAAAAATCATATTTTTACGTCTCTGATTTACTTAATTACAAAGTTTTGTAGAAATCTATAGGATAATTTCAAATTTTTGACTGATTATATTTCCATTGATTACGTAAGTGTATATTGGGTTGCCTACGAAGCATTGAATATAAACTTGTATTTATTTGTCATCATTACACCGAATTACAGACGATATTCGTTGTTTCCAACAACAAAATACAATTAAGACATACAAAACTATTTAAATTTATTACAAACTGAAAGAATAAACAAAGAAAACATGACTTCTGAATGTATTAACATAAGAAAATCATGCTTTTACGTCTCTGATTTACTTAATTTCATAGTTTTGTAGAAATCTATCTCTTAATTTTAAGTTTTTGACTGATTATCTTGCAATTGATTACGTACGTGTATGTTGGGTTGCCTAAAATATAACTTCGCCTAGTCTAACGACCCTGTTAACTTAACCTATGCTAAATATAGCCGATTATAACCGTTTTTCGACTTTTTAATGGCTATAGTTAGTTCTGTGCATCATTGCATGACCATTACGTATTCGCAAGTACGTTGTGGTCATGTTACTTGTTGTTAGTTACTCCATTCCATAGCATAGATTACTTTTATGTAATCGAGCTTGGGTTATACCGAAAGCCATACAGCGCATACCGAAACAGAAAACAAGTGTGTTGACCGTCACAAACGAACGTGAATTTGCAATTAAATAATTACAATTTGTAATTAACGAAAATGAACGAAAATGAGCATGGATGGTGTAGAACCATATGGATGACCAAGTAATTCGTGAGAAATTAGCTTGAATATGTTTGTGATTATGTTTATTTGAAAAATATGCATCTGTTTTTTTATTATTTAGGAAATGAATGTATATATTAGAAATCCTCAAACAGTGATTGTGATTATGCTTTCTCTCGCAGGCATGTGGGTGTACGTTAATAATCGGCGGCGTAATCATCCTGCTAGACCCGGGCCGTGTGCTCCTCTCCCGGCTGCTGAGTCAAGGACCTCTGCTCGCCGCGCTACCACATCCCTTGCTGTATTATTTAGCCTTGGGCTTCGCCATCGTCGGGCTGGTTCTCGCCACTGCTGGCCTCCTTGGATGCTGGGCGTCCTGCCTCTACAGTTACTGCATGCTAACAACAGTTGAGTATAACCTTGAGTATTTTCGGTGTTGTAAACAAGTAACTTAACAATGATGGTGCGGTCAACCGTACTTGAAAAGTCAAGAGTGGCAATAAAGGTTTCGGAGTTTCGGGGTAGACTCCTCTGAGATTGAACCCTTTCCCATCTTCGTCCTCCTCCTCTGTCTTTTTTAGTATGATGCCAGCCTGTTTAACTACCAGCACGTATCTACCAACATTCAATCTCTAGCCAACTAATTATAAGAAGAAATATAAACCTAACCTAACCTAAGCTAACCAGAAGGATCATAACCATTACTTTTTTAACCTAAATTATCAAATGCTATCCTGAACCTAACCAAACTTGAAGTAAAATAAGTTAACGTAACGCATACAGTTTACTTTGGAGAACCTTACCTAACCTAACCTAACCTTCCTTACCTAGACCAAATACAATCAATTCTAACATAACCTATAAAAAGTTAACCTCGTAAAATGCAACATAACTAAACCTAAACTGTCATAAAGTGTCTGTAAAGCTACGAAATGTTGACATTTTGTTTTGGTTTGACTCTGACTTTTACTTTGCAGTACTTTATCCTGATTTTACTGGTTCTGGTAGCCGAATGTGCAGCATACGCCGCCGCCTGGATCTGGCCACAGTGCATGGGCCTGGGCGTCGTCGCCGACGAGCTCGTCAAAGCAATGCAGCGCAATTACGGCGCCGCCGGCCAGGAGCAATTCACCGCCGCTATTGATCTGCTGCAAACGTCGGTAGGTGTGGATTGTGAGTGTGGGCTTGGCGTGGTTGGCGTTGGTGGGGGCGGTTTGAGAGGGTGGAATGCAAACGTGCACATCCACAATCGAGCCCCTGCACCCGTACCCGTAACCGAACCACCCACCCAGCCAGCCTTCGCATCGTACGTACACCGTATTGAATGATTCAATTTCCAGTTTAGCTGCTGTGGGATTGCGTCGTCGGTGGAATACGATACGTCCTTGTGGCGGCTGCAGGCGCTCGGGCCGCGTCTCGCCGTCCCGCTAACTTGCTGCAAACTGGATAACTACCAGCATCCATCGGCGTACTTGGATCCGCATCCGGTCAACGGTACGCTGTGTCAGGCCCTCGAAACGCAGCGCCAGCAGGGCTATCGGCACACTGACGTAATTTTCCTAACCTAATCGTCTCAGAAACTTTCCAAGCTCTTCGAAAGCTCTCTAATTCAACTCCAGCTACATTTCCAATACTTATCGTATTTTTTTAGAAAAATATTTATTAGAAACAAATTTACCTAACCTCAGTCTAACCTAACCTTACCTAACCTCTAACCAAACCTAATTTTAATCTAACCTTAACCTAATCTCAAATTAACATTAACTAACCTATCCTAACCTCAACCTAACCTCAGTCTAAGCTAACCTAATCTACCCTCTTATCTAACCAAACCTCATCATAACCTGACCTTATCATAACCTAACCCTACCTAACCTAAGCTAACCTAGTCTAAAGTCAGTCTAACCTAAGCTCAACCTAACCTAACCTCAGTATAACCTAACCTAACCACTTATCTAACGTAGCCTCATCCCAACCTAACCCTACCTAACCTAATTTAACCTCAATCTAGCCTAACCTCTAATTTAACCTAATTTTAATATAACCTCAAGCTAACCACAATTTAACCTCAAACTAACCTTAACTAACCCATCCTAACCTCAACTTAACCTCAATCTAACTTAACCTAATCTACCCTCTTATCTAACCTAATCTACCGTCTTATCTAACCTAACCTCATCCTAACCTTATCATAATCTAACCCTACCTAACCTAACCTAGCCTAAACTCAGTCTAACCTAACCCAACCTAATTTGAACTTAACATCAACCTATCCTAACCTCAGTGTAACCTAACCTAACCTCGTATCTAACCTAACTTCATCCCAACCTAATCCTATCTAACCTAATCTAATCTCAATCTAACCTAACCTAGCCTAAATCAACCTGACCTAACCAAACTCAACCTAACCTAACCCTACCTAACTTAACCTACCCTTTATCCTAACTTCTAACATAACCTAACCCCAGTCTAACATAACCTATCCTAATCTAACCTAACCTCAACCTAATCTATGCTATCCTATCTTATCCTGACCCAACCTAATTTAACCTAACGCAACCTGAACCTAACCTCAACTTAATCTAACCGAATCAATCTTAATATAACCTTGAAATCTCTCCGGAACATGGTTAACGTAAACAGAAACAAATGCTTGCAGGGCTGCGGAGAACATCTAGAAGAATGGTTCAAACAGCAGTATATTCTCTTCCTCGGCATCGGTCTGCTCATCGTGCTCGTGGAGTTCACAGTCCTGCTGAGCACGATACTCGCCTGCACCAAGCTGTACAGGTACAGGCACGCTCGACGCGAATCACATGCGATTGACGGAGGCGGAGGTGGCGGCGCCGGCGTCAGTGATGCCGGCAGCAGTGCAGCGCGGCACGATGGTGTTGGAGGCGGCGGTAGCGGTGTGCCCGACGACTACCGCGCCTATCCGTCGCTGACGAAAGACGACGACCTGTACGTGACGACGCGCACGACGCGCCTACCGTACAGCTTCAGCAATCACGCGTACACGCTGAGCAACAGCTTTCGGCAGAACTATCGATTGGCGGCGGACAAGGCATGATGGTTACATCGCCTCCGTGGGCGATTGCGCGGCGACTCGATGCTCTGGTAGATGCCAGCGTCGACCACCTGCCTCATTATCACGATGCTGGGAACGATGAAAATTGATATTATTCCCAATTACATTCGTCTCAAAAGAAAAAAAAAAGAATTGAGAAAAATTGTGAGCAGGAAGAAAAGAAGAGAAGGAGAGGAAAATTGAAAGGAATCATCCAAAGAAGTACTTACATTTTATCATTTTTAACACCATTACTTTTCATTTAATTAATCTTTAAGTTAGTTTTTAAAATTAGTTTTAATGCACTGTTTTTTTTTGCCATTTTCTATTCGATTTGATGTTTAATAAATGGATTTTCCATTTGATTATTCGAAGTTTTTGAGGGTAGTTTAACGTGACACAGGTCGACAACCCAACTTTTTTGGCTTCTAGATGTTGATACGTTCAGATTAGTAATATTTTCAGTTTGAAACTGTCTCATATGGGAGAAAGGTTGCTCTTGGACTTTTCGTCCTTCACGAATGTGGATTTGCTACAATCGCGCGCTTATTAGGATTAAAAGTAATGCGACCGTAATTTAAAAAGATTGACGGTCACTGACATTCATGTTTCTGTTCAAGGTCACACTCAATGTCAAAATCGCATCCCCTCCATTCCGCCGCAATAACGTTCACTGCAGCTTTACCTCACTATTATAATGTAGAAACTGTTTGTAAACGAGAAATTAATCAACGAAAAGATAATAAAGAAATGTATAATATTATGATAGTTGGGAGTAGTGTGGGTTGCCTATAGTAAAGTATAAGAAATAAATTAGTTCATAAAAATTCGAAATGATTCGCAGATGTCGTGCGTCGCATGGTGGAAAATGGCCGCAGCGACGCCGTTTGCTCGCAGCGCGCGCCGCACAACCGTCGTAAAACGCGCGAGCATCGCATCGGTGTCGATGTCGGTGCGCACTGCAAAGCCTTGCCACTTCCACCACTTCAATGCGCGCGTCTCTTTCTCACGTAGAGTGAATTCAGTGACTGTGTGTATATTGTGTGTGCGTGTGATGTTTACGTGCCCGCGCGCACCGTGCGTATTCCATTCCATTCCACTCCGTATTCAGTTCTGCGGTGGCCTGCGTCGCGCGTCGACCATTCCTCCCGACATCATCAACCATTATCAACCACAATCTAAAACATAAAAAACGTGAATTAGACCAACTTAAAGTGACTGTGTTTAGTTAAACAAACATTCTTGCCAAATTGGGATTGAGGTTAGGATTTTCATCGATGACGATTGACGAGTTTAAGTAACAGAATCGAGAATAGAATAAAAAAATAACATCAAGCAAGCACGTAAGTGAAGCAAGTGAAAAAGTGTTAGCATAACTTATAACGAGTTTGTGTGTACGAATGTCAATCGTACATACAAACGGATAAACTTGGTGCAAAACGCGATGATCGAAAAGAAAAAAAAAACGTTTGTTGTGACTCTGTTGACACACCATTGCTTTATTATATTGCTAATCATAGTTATGTGTTAATATAAAGGTTTATAAAATAATTTCGAATTTTTTGCAGTTTTGCGTGGAATAGTCGGCAACACATCGTACGCGGTTGCCGTAGCAACGCATCAACAAGCAGAGACGCCGGTTGTTTTAAACGTGATAGTGTTAGTTAGTGTTCTGTGAGTGTGTGGCGCGTGCGTGTGTTGTTGTTGTTGTTGGTGTGAAGGAGTGTGCGTCGTGTGGTTGCATGCGCCGCCTCACAGGAAGATGCACCATGCACATGGACACGACGCAGGCCGATGGTCCTGAGTGCGGTGGCGGCGACGAGCTGCACCGCCGCGACGGGGGCTGTTGACTCTGTGTGCGCGTAGTCGAACCAACACATCTAATATATATATATATATATATATATATACAAACACACACATATACATACACACACACACAGACACACATACCAACACAGCGATATTCTGTCTCTCTGTGTGAGTGTATGTGTGTGAAACAGTGGATGTGCGAGCGTGAGTGGCAGTGTTGGTGAGACTCGTACGTGTTTTGTGTGTCGGTGCGGCGCGGTGCAGTGTTTTGCGAGATGAACGCGAACGCGTTAAGGCGGCGGTGAGCCGCCGACGGGCAGGCAAACCACCCCCCTTTCTTCGAGCGACAATCGCCGGCTGTGTGCGTGGGTGTTGCGCACGGAGGGCAGCAGCTGCCGCAGATCTTCTTCGGCGGTCGATCGACGCAGCAGGGGGGCACGCTTCTTCAACCTGGAGCGCGGCGGCCCCGGCCAGGGGGGTTGTGTTGAGGGTGGCGTGCCGCCACCACCGCCGTCGGTGGCCCCCCAGCAGCAGCAGCAACAGCAGCCGGGACTTTCGCCGTTGCAACACCCCGACGTCATACCCCCCAAGCGACAGGTTTTTGATAGGTAAGTTGTCTTTATTTACCTTTTTTTTTCAATATTGCAATAATGCTAATAAGAATTATACTTCTAATGGAATTACGTGAACATAGAATTATGTGAACTTAGAATTATGTGAACTTAGAATTATGTTCACATCTTCTAAAGGAATAAGAATTATATACTGGGTGAGTAAAAAAGAGAACGTGAAATCTTCAAATATTTCTTGAGGACAGAAGGCTTTGATTATCTACGAAAAATTCTAACAATAAGTAATCAAAAAAATTCCATTGGAAAAAATGAGACCCCAAGGGGTTGGGGTGGGGGTAACTTTAAAATTTCAAACGGCTTTTTGATGCAGTTACAAAAAACATATCCAGAATTTCTAGGTTACATTATTAATTAGCAACGATTTTTCTTCGAAGCACTTTGAATATTTTTATTTGGATCCTAGAGTTTATAGGTTATGAAATAAGTTTGTGTGGCGTCAACTTTTCGTTTGTTCCAAAAAATAATTTATTTTCGGGCTTTCGGTATGCACTCTAGAGTCTGGAGTCTAGACTATTGAGTGTATACCGAAAGACCGAAAATCTATTGCCCTTGTTGACTTTTCAAATACGGTCGACAATAATGCTAATAAGAATTATGTGAACATAGAATTATGTTCACATCTTCTAAAGGAATAAGAATTATATACTGGGTGAGTAAAAAAGAAAACGTGAAATCTTCAAATATTTCTTGAAGACAGAGGACGTTAATTATCTCTACGAAAAATTCTAACAACAAGTAATCAAAAAAAATTCCATGGGGAAAAATGAGACCCCAAGTGCTTGGCGTGGGGGTAACTTTAAAATTTCAAATGGCTATTTTTTAATGCAGTTACTTTTTGGTTACCTACAATTTTTTTCGTAAAGCGCTTATTTCTCGAGATATTCGAAGTTTTCCCGTTAAAAACTCACCCAGGAGTTTTAGAAAATATAGAATATGTATATAGAATACGTTTTAGCTATAACATATACATATATTCAAAAAACATATCCAGAATTGCTGGGTTAATTTTTTAATTAGCAACGATTTTTCTTCGAAGCACTTATGAATATTTTTATTTGGATTCGTTTGAATTGATACATAGGAAATGAATGTTGTGAATTCGTCTAATTGGAATTGAAGTGAATCACTAAAATCACTTTACTTAAATGGTTCCGAAAAGTTTGTTTTAGTAATGCCATTCGGTGTTGTTTTGATTTATAATTGATGGGAAATACTCTGGAGTTTATAGGTTATGAAATAAATTTGTGCAGCTTCAACTTTTCGTTTGTATCAAAAAAATATATATATTTTCGAACTTTCGGTATGCACTCTAGAGTCTGGAGTCTAGACTATTGAGTGTATACCAAAAGCCCGAAAATTTATTGCCCTTGTTGACTTTTCAAGTACGGTTGACCGCACCTTCATTGTTAAGTTAATCGTTTACAACTACGAAAAAATAATATACGCACTGGGTCTTGTATTGCAAACCCGGTTTTTCTACCTGACCGTGCTATTAAAAAGAAAGACTCTCTATCGTGCTCTCTTTCGCTACCTCCCGACAAGGAACTTCGTTGAGCTGCACACTGGCTGGCTAAGTCGACACAGCGCGCTTTTAGGCGGCTTGATTCCGTGGAAATATGCAGGCGTGATTTTCGATGCGAGATCGACAAGGCTGGACAATTTCTTGTACCTGACATATCTTTCTTAGGGGTTGAAACATGACCTATTAATACGTTATATATGACAAAGCTGCACAAGTGCAGCTCAATGAAGCTGAGTTCAATGCCGGGTGGTAGCGAAAGAGAGCGCGATGGACAGCCTCTCTCCTTTAATAGCACGATCAGTTTTTGGAAACATTTATTGCGTACTCGAAACTCCGATATTCGTTTAATTATTGGGTTTTACGACTTTGCAGCCTCAATCGAGATTTCGGGCTTATGGACATGTCCCAATAGTACAATTATATTTTCGTTAACATCGTTAGGAAGAAATTTCATTTTATTTTGATAAATTATATATTTTTTACTAAACAAACAGATTTGGCTCCCAATTTTTTAGAAATGATCATATTTAGGGTCTCTGGTCAATAAGATTGCCGATCATTAGCCTAAACCAGTGATTCCCAACCAGTGCGCCGCTAAACGTTTGTACACGTATGTGCTGGCACATTGTTCTGAAAATAGGTTAGGTTAGGTTCCTCCATATTCAAATCTGATCAACCGGTGCACGGCTGAACAAGTCTTATTGGAAGTTATTAGACTTCCACTATTTTAAGAAGGATGATGTTGTGTGTGATTTTCTCTGATACAATAGTTATTTTGTGAGTTTGATTATACATTAATTGGTAAGAAACAAACATTTTTAGGTACGTGTATCGCATACTTTGATCGATAATTTTCGCAATTTTGCGGTTTTAAATATTCTAGTGATAAAAAATGATAGTCATTCGTGTGGGAGTAATAAGTATACACGAGCGAGTTTTTCCGAAAGTAATTTTGCCGGTATTACTTATGTTATTTTATATTATTTCAATGGAAAATGTAAAAAAAAAAAAAGTTGAGCAACTCAAAAAGGTCTATGAGGTCTATGAAAAATGCGTGAAAATCGTACATTTTTCGCATAAATTCGCTTCCTCTTACTATTAGCAAATCTTGCGTTTAATGAAATGTAACTTTATAAGGACAGTGGTCCTCAAAATTTTCAATGCTAATTTTATTGAACTGCAAAATTGGACCCACATTTTGGGAACCATGGTTGTACGCTGAATATCCGTTGGAATCAGAAAACTGTTGGGCAAAGTCCTAATAGCTTCGAAATAGTAGAACCTGTTAACTAGGTAAAAGCAGGCGAGTTTTATGCTGAGGTATTCGAGTGTTGAATGCGAATCGTTAGAAACCGGGGGCTTGAGAAACGTCTTCGTGGCCTCTGTATAGGTAATGTATGTGTGTGTGTGTAAGTGCCTGTGTGTATATGTAAGTGAGAGTAGTAGCGCGTACGCAAGCGGAGGGGTTTTTCGCCCGTGTTTCCGCCACGTCCGTGATCCACCGCGTGCTCTCCGGCGCGGTTCTACGCACAGTCGGGGCGAAGATTAGCATTAGGGGTGCACCGGCACACACACACACACACACACATAGAAACGCAGACGTCCACACCGAAATACACACACTGCTACGCGGACCAACCGTCTGTTTGGCGGTGCTGTCTGGCGCAAGGTAGATGGATGTTGGGCGCAGCAGCGAACGCCGACGACGAGGGCGACCGTGTGATGTATGGATTTATTTGGGGTGCCTCTGTGCTCGTTCGGTGCGGGGCAGGAATGCGACTCGCGACACCCTTCTTGCGCGCTGCCAAGCTAGTAGTCGATCGTTTTTTTTTTCTTTCTTTGGAAAAGTTCCACACGTTAAAACCGGGCGAAACGGAGAGTTGCTACGTGGACTAGACTAGGCTAGATAGTTGGGCATTTTCTATCGCGTAGACGTGTGCGATAAATGCACCTAGCATTCTACTAGAAGCAGATCTACCTACCACAGACAGATCTATACAGAGGGGTGATTTTTTGTCATAACTTGTTTTAGTCACAACTTCCTCTGAGGTGCTTGGCGTTGGTGTTTTAAAAATAGTCTAAAAATTTACGTAGACTTACAATTTCTAAATTCTCCTATTGTAATTTTACCTGCATAATCGGGACTAGTATGTCTTGTCCCGATTAAGAGTTGTTCCAATTATCAGATATTAACTACCAAAAATTAAAGTTGCCAAATTCATCGACTGTTAGTATAGTTAATATAGCTATAAATATTAGGTCTACCGGGAGGTTTTGTCCGAATCTATGACATGATTTTCGCGAAATGAGCACATGTTTATTTTTTATTTTATTTTTTTGTTTGATTTACCGCGCATCGACTGCTATGGTCATTAGCTCTATTCAATTCTTGTTCAATGTAATGAGTCATATTAGAGGCTAATACTATTGATAAGAAGAAGAATTCACTTTACTATACATCCCCACCGGGAATCGAACCCGGGACCTCGTGGGCAGTAGTCATCAACCATACCACTGCTCCACTTGGCTGGACTCATGTTTATTCATTGCATGTTTGACTCTATATTTTTATCGCTTAATGTATACATACTGACATAGCAAATAAGTCAGGTCAACAAGGGCAATACATTTTTCGGGCTTTCGGGATGGAGCCATAAGCACTGGTTCAATTTTTCGTATCAAAGGATGAAATATTTTTAATATAGCTATAAATATTAGGTCAACCGTGAAGTTTGTCCGATAGGGATGCCAAAAAAAGTATCGTTATCGATAAGTATCGGTATAGAAAAGTATCGATACCACGTGTCGATACTTATCGACTTTTACCGATACTTTAATTTTCGATACTTATCGACTTTTACCGATACTTTAATTTTCGATACTTATCGATAGTATCGAATTAGTCATTTTCGATACTTTTTGACATGCCCCTACGCTGAGGCCATCTGTTAATCGCAACACCTAATTATGATACTCTGAGCGACAGAGTCGTCCCCGCTGCTGCGGGGGTTAATTTGAAATTATGGAAAGTCAATCAAGTCAACAAGAGCAATACATTTTTCGGGCTTTCGGGATAGATTCACAAGCACTGGTTCAATTTTTCGCATCAAAGGATGACACATTTTTAATATAGATAAAAAATATTAGGTCTACCGGAAAGTTTTGTCCGAATCTATGACATGATTTTCGCCAAGTGAGCACATGTTTATTCATTGCATGTTTGGCTCGATATTTTTGTCGCTTAATGTGCACATACTGACATAGCAAATAAGTCAGATCAACAAGGGCAATACATTTTTCGGGCTTTCGGGATAGAGCCGCAAGAGCTCATTAATAGTAATGGCAATTATATTATTCAATAAAGTTAATTGGCGGTAAGAAAAAAAATTGTATTTCGTTTTATTCAAAAAAAAAAACGGACAGAACTTTCCGGTAGTCCTAATATTTCGACAAGTACTGTGTCTATCATAAATACACAATAAAAGTTGTTTTTCAATCATTGACTCATCGAAATTTTGATTTACTTGTTTATATTCTGTATATTTCCATCGCGATATAAAGTGTTTTCATTAAAGGAATTATTTGAAGAGTGTTATCTATACAAAAAAAATCGTACGCATTTTGTTGGAAAAATACAACAATTACAAACACAGTTTAGAAAGATGCCTATTCGCTGTTAAACATGTTGATGTTAATTATTGATAATTGCTATTAATATTGATTTTAAAATATTGGAAAAATAAGACGTTTCAGAGAACAGTTTCCGGTGTACATCTACCTGGGATCATACAAAGAGGCTATAGATGGCGCCACCGCCACTGTGTGAATGTTTTCGGAACAAATTGCATGAACATTAAAATGTTTTGCTTCAAGGACTATTTAATTGCGCATTAGAGTCGTTAAAATGTCTGTATGCATCGATACTTTCTGATATCGAAATTGCAAAGTATCGATATCGAAGATACCCGCTGGCAAAGTATCGATAATTGGATAATTGAGTGGTAGTGGGTATTGAAGACTCACAATTCGCACAAATCGTGTCTTGAAAGTTTCGAATGGAAGTATCGATACTTATCAAACGGAAGTATCGATAGTTTTCAAACGGAAGTATCGATACTTTTCAATCTCGACTCTTTTTTGACAACCGAACTTGTTATGCATTAATTCAATAGATAATTTTGAGAATTCTTAGTTCCTTAAGTCAATTCATCGTTTCTATTCTAGATTTCTTACAAGGAGAGTGTCTCAATTGTCCATCATGGAATTGAATGAAAGGTTGTATATGTGTGATCCATATATAGAAATGATTTGTGTTAATGGAGTTTGATTTTACGCCGTTTTGAGACTAAAATTCTGACAATATATTGAAATTTCGTCAAGGGGTACCCCTTAAAAAATTCAAAATCTGAAAAATCTAAATATCTCGGCAATTATATGAACTATAGAGCTCATAATTTGAGAAAACACGCAGAAACCATCTGAGATAATACTCTGTTAGTTTCATCCAGATCGGGGCTTGTCAAAAATTGGTCGAAAATTGTATTTTGAAAGTGGATATTTTTCAAAATAGCTCGAGAACGATAACATCGACCCCTATATATTATGACATTTTCTGAATCAGCGCTCTGTAAGCTAGCATAGTTTGAGATCTATCTGAGAATAAATAGATAGAAAATTATGACAATATATTGAAATTTCGTCAAGGGGTACCCCTTTAAAAAATTTTCAAAATCTGAAAAATCTAAATATCTCGGAAACTATGAATATACATTCAAAGTTTAGTATCATGATACTCTCCTTGTTAGAGACATATAATTATAAGCTGCAAAAGTTGATATAACGTGACGGTAATCAAATTACTTCTTTTGTTTAACTAGTATTTAGATTAGCGCTTAATCAATTTTACTTTTACCGTTGATATTAAATTACATTTCGTACTATTATGGAAACCAGTTCTCTTGAAAGTTAATATAAATGAAAAACGTATTAACGACAAAACATATTGAGATGCACTGACTTCTTTTTCAAGAGGATTAACCTCAAAGAATTGCAAGAATGCACGATTTTGTGGCACATTCTGACGTTGTTGTGACGTTGTTGTGACCATGTAGCAGTAGTAGGTGGTTGGCACAACGATTATACTTTTCGGTTGTCCGATGTGTGCCATTTAACCCTGTTATTATACCTGCCGGCCGGCGCCGCACACACACACACACACACACACACACACCTCAGTCCTCTTCCTCGCTCTCTTCGCCACACTTGCATCGAACTCTCAATACCACTGGATTTTTCTCTTGTCGGTATTTTGTTTTCTCGTGTATGATATTCGTCCCCGGTGTGCAAGCTCGTGCGCGCTCATCGCGTCGCCTGCATTCATGGCTTCATTCTTTCGTTCCTCAGGTTGTTGGCGTGTTTTGTCGGATGTCTGCATTTTCGATATCTTCCACTTTTCGCGTGGACGCACTTTTTTTGGGTTGGTTGGTTTCGTGGCTTTGAAGACGAAATTAGAGGAATTAAAGACTCTGACGAAAAATGGTGATTTTTTAAAGAGTCAAAGATGCATAATTTGCTCATCATGCTCTCATGCCATGCGCATGTTTTTGATTCCCGACTATCGCGATTCGATTGGGACACGCTCTCTTCTTCGTGCTGCTGCTTCTTCGCCCTGCGAGAAGCCGTGTCGCGACGAGTTGGTTACTGGTTTGTTTTCGTTTGGTTTTGTTGTAGTTGACGGCGCGCGGCGACGTTGACTGCTTTGCTTGTTGGTTGATGGACCAATGGGCTAATATTGCTGACCGCCGTTGTGTTTGGGGCGAATGACGAACTTCTGCAGTTCATAACAATCAGAAAATTAGGTGAATTTCAGACAAAACTTCTTTAATATTTCAAGTTCTCTTCTTCGTTTGCACTCGAACACGTTTATACACACACATATACGTTTGTATATACCCACGCACACACATATTCACTCACACCTACATATTTGCACACATACTTTTTCACACATCCACACACACTTATGCACATATGCTTTTTTACCACACATACACACACACACACACACACACACACACACACACACACACACACACACACACACACACACACACACACAC